>VSMD01022680.1:0-70914 GCA_008750895.1 Mirza zaza
TTTTTTGAGACAGAGTCTCACTTTGTTGCCCAGGCTAGAGTGAGTGCTATGGCGTCAGCCTAGCTCACAGCAACCTCAAACTCCTGGGCTCAAGCAATCCTGCTGCCTCAGCCTCCCGAGTAGCTGGGACTACAGGCATGTGCCACCATGCCCGGCTCATTTTTTCTATATATATTAGTTGGCCAATTAATTTCTTTCTATTTATAGTAGAGATGGGGTCTCGCTCTTGCTCAGGCTGGTCTCGAACTCCTGAGCTCAAAGGATCTGCCCACCTCGGCCTCCCAGAGAGCTAGGATTACAGGCGTGAGCCACCGCGCCTGGCCCGGTTCCTGTTTTTATGTGGACATATGCTTTCATTTCTCTTGGGTGCCTGAAGATTTTAAAGGATGCATTAATTTCTAATACACAGATTTAAAATATAACAGTTTTTTTCACTGGTGCCTGTGGCCTTTAAAAATGGGGGATGGGAGGATTAGTTTATCTACAACTGGATTTGGAATTTTTCCAAGCAACAAGTTTTACTGGGGCTAGTGACAACTTTGTTTTCTCTCCATGAAGAAAGTATTTGTAGGCTAACAGACAGGTTGTTTACAACCCTGGGAAGAAGAATGCTTAAACTGGAGAGAATAGGCGTTTTCAGGGAGCTGCACTCTTTAGATGCCATGAATATACAGTCAATTGATCTGCTAATGACAAATAATTTTTCTCTATTAAAGCAAGTTCCCTAAGGATTTTAACAAAGGAACAGTTCATTAACCTACTTCTAGTTATTGTATGTATTTAAAAGCGACAAACCTGCTATTAATTAAAAAATGTTCTTTAATTTGTTAAGAGTTTATTCATTCAGATTGTTCTTTTTCACCCAGTTGCCCCAAATTAGGGAGATACTACTTTTAAGGGTCAGAAGCCTTATGAAATCCAGAACAATAAAATGAATATATTGTTTTC
Organism: Mirza zaza; assembly: GCA_008750895.1. Taxonomy (NCBI): domain Eukaryota; kingdom Metazoa; phylum Chordata; class Mammalia; order Primates; family Cheirogaleidae; genus Mirza; species Mirza zaza. The sequence goes on from VSMD01022680.1 coordinate 949, forward strand.
TTTGAAGAAATGTAGTTTCATGAAAGTAGGAGGGAATTAAAAAGAAAATTGTTTCAGAGTCTGGCAAGGTGGTTTGCATCTGTAGTTACAGGTACTTGGGAGGCTGAGGATTGTTTGAGGGTGCAGTTCTCTACAAAACCCCTGAGAACAGCCACTTCACTCCAGCCTGGGGAACACAGCGAGACCAAACCTCATAAAAACAGAAAAGAAAGAAAATTGTTTCAAAATGAGAATTTCATTGTCTGTTTATACAGAGATGTGTACTGAGATGGGGCTACAATGTGTTTGGAGAGTAATTGTGTATCAGATACAGTTCTTTCATTTGTTAATTTATCTAAAAAATGGTCTTTAAGCTCTGTGTTCATTAAAGGTGATGTGCATGGATTAAGGACTGGGAGGGTATACTGCAAAATATTGTTTATATTTGTATGGGTGGGGAGATTACAGGTAATTTGAATTTTTATATCTTTCAAATTTCAGGCTGGTCTGAAGTTAGTGAGTTATCTAAATTGATCACAGTCAGTTACAGATTGAACTCCTTGTTCTACTACTTTCCCTCCTCACTACTGCTCTTGACTAGTCTAAAAAAAATAAATACATAAAAAAGAAAAAAGAGAAAATAAATTTAAGTTGGCACTTTGGAAATCATGTAACTTTTCTCCCCTGAGTGCAGTGATCTCCTTTACGTTAATTATGTCTGATTTATTTATTTATTTTTTTGAGACAGAGTCTCTGTTACCCCTCAGTCTCCCAAGTAGCTGGGACTACAAGGGCGCACCACCAAGCCTAGCTGTTTTTTTGTATTTTTAGTACTTAGTAGAGATGGTGAGGGGTGGTCAGGGTCTCACTGTTGCTCAGGCTGGTCTCAAATTCCTGACCTCAGGCAGTCCTCCTGCCTCCTTGGCCTCTCACAGTGCTAGGATTACAGGTGTGAGCCACCCAACCCAGCTAATTATCTGTTTTATTTATTTTATTATTATTTTTTTAGAGACAGTGTCTTACTTTGTTGCCCAGGCTAGCGTGAGTGCTGTGGGTCAGCCTAGCTCACAGTAACCTCAATCTCCTGGGCTCAAGCTATCCTACTGCCTCAGCCTCCCGAGTAGCTGGGACTACAGGCATGCGCCACTATGCCTGGCTAATTTTTTGTATGTATATTTTTAGTCGGTCAATTAATTTCTTTCTATTTTTAGTAGAGATGGGGTCTTGCTCAGGCTGGTTTCCAACTGACCTCGAGCAATCCGCCCGCCTCGGCCTCCCAGAGTGCTAGGATTACAAGCATGAACCACCACGCCCGGCCAATTATCTCTGTTTTAATAATAATAATAATAAAAAAAGTTAATAGGCCAGGTGTAGTGGCTCACACTTATAATCCTAGCACTTTGGGAGACTGAGGTGAGAGCATAGATGGAGGCCAAGAGTTCAAGAGCAGGCTGAGTAATATAGTGAGACTCCATCTCTGCCCCCCTCCAAACCCCAGAAAACAAAATGAAAAAAATAAAAAGATTAGCCATGTGTGGTGGTGCTCAACCTGTAGTTCTAGCTGCTCTGAATGCTGAGGTACGAGGATTGCTTGAGCCCAGAAGTTCTAGGTTTCAGTAGTCAAGAGCTATGGTCATGTCACTGTACCCTAGCCTGGGTGACAGAGTGAGACTCTGTCTCTTAAAAGAAAAAAGTTAGTAAACGTATTGAACATAGGTTGCTGGGGTAGGTTGGGTGTGTTGGATCTAGTGGTAGTTGTATTTTAGTATTGAGAGCTCCCTTTATCTAAAAGTAATAATGAGGCTGGGCGAGGTGGCTCACGCCTGTAATCCTAGCACTCTGGGAGCCCAAGGCGGGCGGATTGCTGGAGGTCAGGAGTTCAAAACCAGCCTGAGCAAGAGTGAGACCCTGTCTCTACTATAAATAGAAAGAAATTAATTGGCCAACTAATACATGTAGAAAAAATTAGCCGGGCATGGTGGCACATGCCTGTAGTCCCAGCTACTTGGGAGGCTGAGGCAGCAGGATCGCTTGAGCCCAGGAGTTTGAGGTTGCTGTGAGCTAGACTGACACCATGGCACTCACTCTAGCCTGGGCAACAAAGTGAGACCCTTTCTCAAAAAAAAAAAGTCCATCAAAGGAGCTGAATCCTATGGACTAAAGAAAAATCATCCTCTAGAAAACTGAATGGAAATCATACTTCAAAAAAACAGAAATGATAACATATAAAGTTCTTGGTGGTTCAAATCATGTAAAAAGATTAGAACAAGCATATAGCTTATGAGTATGTGTCATCATTACTTTTATTTCATTTATTTATTTATTTATTTATTGAGACAGGGTCTCTGTTGCCCAGGCTAGGGTGAGTGCCATGGTGTCAGCCTAGCTCACAGCAACCTCAAACTCCTGGGCTCAAGCAAACCTCCTGCCTCAGCCTCCCGAGTAGCTGGAACTACAGGCATGCGCCACCGTGCCTGGCTAATATTTTTTTTCTATATATATTAGTTGGCCAAGTAATTTCTTTCTATTTATAGTAGAGATGGGGTCTCACTCTTGCTCAGGCTAGTTTCAAACTCCTGACCTTGAGCAATCCGCCCGCCTCTGCCTCCCAGAGAGCTAGGATTACAGTCGTGAGCCACCGCGCCCAGCCGGTACTTACGTTTTAAGATCTCACAGTTGATACATGATGAAGGTGCCTAGCTCTTGCTGTTTCACCAGACCAGTCTGTTTGGAGATGTACTGTTCTTCATCATGGATTAGTTAACTTTTCCCTAAAGCACACACAGATCCCTAAGACACATAACACATTTTAAAGCCCTACTTGCTGCTCATACCTTTATTACTTAGGGATACCAGTAAGAGTTCATAGTTTGCATGTCTGATTATTTGGAGCCTAGTATTTGGTGTATAATAGGTGCTCAGTGAATGACATGATGCTTTTCAAAGCTGAACTTATTAGTTTGATTCATTTCCTATCCCGTATTCTGTTTTTGTGGATGGCATCTCCATAGTGGCAGATTAGGAGCTATACTAGATTCCTGCCTCCTGCTCCTTCCTGCAACAGTTTCAAGGTTATATCCATGTTGCCTTATTTGATAGGCTCATTCATCTTACCTAGACATTTATAGTAGTTTTCTCGCTGGCTTACCTGATCTCCCTTTTTCTTCCTTCTAATTATTTTCTGTGCTGCCACTAAACCGATGTTTCCGAAGACACAATCTGCTTCTCTCTCACCCTTGTTTTTTGGGGGATGTGTCTTCCTAATGCTTTTGGGATAACTTCCAAACTCCTTGTTGTGGCATAGTAGGCCTCTCATGTTTTGGCCCAGCTTACCTCTCCAGTCTTCTTTACTGGCACTCCATTTCAGCTATACTGAGGTATTTGTAGCTTTGTGAACACATATGCTATTTGGATAGTTTGTGCAGTTTCTCAACACAGTTGTGCTATTTTTATTTAGTTTTCTTAACTTGGAATTCCTTTTTTTTCGTTATTCACCTAGCAAACGCCTCATCTTTCAAGTTTCAACTTAAAGTATCTTCATCTCTGGTAAACATTTCCCTTAAGTTTTCTACAAGGTTGAGCCCTTTCCTTTGGTGCCACCGTCATGCTTGGTACATATCTTATTGACACATTTAGCTTTCTGTATTAGAGTAGAATATGTTTTTCCTTCACCGTTGGGTGCTAGGAAGCTGTTTCAATAAAGAGATTCTTGGGCTTCAGTCCTGACAGACCTCCTGAATCAAAATCTCCAGTGATGAGACAAAGTTCATGTACTTTTTTCCCCCTTAATGTTTTCTGGTAATTCTTATATGCATCTTGATTAGAGCCACTGTGATGATTCCTTTTTTTTATGTTTTATATTTTGTTTTATTTCAGAGTATTATGAGGGTATGAACGTTTTGGTTACATAAATTGCTTTTGTACAGTTTGAGTCAAAGTTATAAGTGTGCTCATGTGATGGTTCCTTTTGAAGGATCTTTTTAGCTTTGTATCTCCAGCACCTGGCACATAATATGTACCTTGTAAATGATGACTGAATATATAATATTATGTCATCAAGGTATATTGAAGAGACTTACTGAATGGAGTGTTTGATTTTGAAGAGTACTAAGATGTCATTTTGAATTGATAAAGTGCAAAGTGTAACAGAATATAGGGTCTTGAATACTGAGTGTTCAGGGTTAAAGATAAGGAGCCAGTCAGCATTGGTTGAAGGGCTATATCAAAGAACCTTTAAGGTATTTCTATCAGCTCTGGTTTTATGCTTGTTATGCCTTTTTTTCATTTAAAATTTTGCATTTCTGGGGGGAGAGGGGGCAAGGGCAATATACATAACCTTAACATTTGTACCCCCATAATATGTTGGAAAAAATAAAAAAATTTTTTTGCATTTCCTAAAACCGTATCAGAGATAGGCAGACAGAAGAGACTGTAGGAGTTAGGTTTACTTTCCTTAATTTGTAAGATATTGGAACTTTGTTTCTATTCCCAGTTACATCACATGTTGGGAAACTGCCATACTGTTTCAACATAATATATTTTCAGGGTTAATGTCTATTTTCCAATGTTTAAAGTTTTCTTTTGGGACTTAGTATAAAGTACAGGCGGTGTGAATTTTTTAAATTTTTTTTTTAATTTTAGCGTATTATGGGGGTACAAGTGTTAAGGTTACATATATTGCCCATGCCCCCCCCCCCCCGTGTGAATTTTAAAGTACAAAATTTTTGTTCTATTTTATGATTATATGTTCTGTTCTAAAGTGGAATTTTAAAACAGCTTTGTTGAGATATAATTCACATACCGTGAACAGAATTCACTCATTTAAATGTACTATTGTATTTATTGAGTGTTTTTTAAGTATATTCCCAGAGTTGTGTAACCATCACCACAGTTTTATTTTATTTTATTTTGTTTTATTTATTTATTTTTTTTGAGACAGGGTCTCACTCTGTTGCCCTGGCTAGAGTGCCATGGCATCAGCCTAGCTCACAGCAACCTCAAACTCCTGGTCTCAAGTGATCCTCCTGCCTCATCCTCCTGAGTACTGGGACTACAGGCATGTGCCATCATGACTGGCTAATTTTTTCTATATATTTTTAGTTGTCCAATTAATTTCTTTCTATTTTTAGTAGAGATGGGGTCTCACTCTTGTTCAGGCTGGTCTGGAACTCCTGAGCTCAAATGATCTGCCTGCCTGGGCCTCCCACAGTGCTAGGTTTACAGGTGTGAGCCACCCCACCTGGCTTACATGATTATTTTAAAACAATTTTAATACTAATCTGTTTTTCAGAGTTCAGTTTGGTTCATTTTCTTCTAGACTTTTTCTGTGTATACATGAACATATACAGATTGATGAATGTTCGTGTAGTTTTAAACAAAATGGGGTAATTTTCTCTACTTATATAAATGTATTATACATATATGTGTATACATTGCGTGGTAGTCTTTTCCTCCCTAATACATTGTGACCATCCTTTCAGGTGAATAAATAACCTATGTATCATTTTTAAAGGTCAGATATAGTACAGTTGTCCATTGGTATCTGCGGGGCTTCAGAACCCTGCACCCCCAAGGATCCTCAAGTCCCGTACGTAAAATGGCATTGTATTTGCATATAACCTATGCACATCCTGTATACTTTATCTTTAGATTGCTTATAATTAATAATGCTTTGTAAATAGTTGCTATGCTGTAGTTTTAAAAATGTTTTATTTTTATTGTTTTTTAAATTTTTAAAAAATTTCCGTTAATTTTAACCATGGTAGGTTAAATCTGTTTACAGAACCCATGGATATGGAGAGCTGACAGTAACTTATTTTAATCAATTTATCTCAAGTTGATGGACTTTTAGGTTGTTTTCAGGTTTTGACATTCTAAACAATGCTGTAGGGCTGGGCATGGCAGCTTACACGTATAATCCTAGCACTCTGGGAGGCCGAGGCAGGAGGATTGCTTGAGTTTAGGAGTTCGAGACCAGCCTGAGAAAGAGTGAGACCCTGTCTCTTAAAAAAAAAAAATGCTGTAGTAAACAATTTTGTAGTCATATCTTCATATTCTAGAGTCATTTCTATAGAATAAATTCATAGAAGTAAAATTTGCAGATCAAACAAAAAATGCATTTTTTTATCAAAAAATTTTGATAAATACTTCCAGATTGCTCTCAAAATAGGTTGTATCAATTTAAAGTTTCACTAAATTGGTATGAGTGTTATTTTGGTCCATTTTTTCTGTTAGTGTATACATTATTAATAAGATTAATAAGTGTACTTTTGTATGTCTTTTAACCTTGTTTATTGTATGTTTTGCAATGAACTGTTTTAAAGTGTTGTAGTCGAAGTATTAGTTTTTTGCTATTGACTTCTTTTTTTTTTTTTGACAGAGTCTCGCTTTTTGTTGCCCAGGCTAGAGTGAGTGCCGTGGCGTCAGCCTGGCTCACAGCAACCTCAAACTCCTGGGCTCAAGCAATCCTGCCCCAGCCTCCCGAGTAGCTGGGACTACAGGCATGTGCCACCATGCCTAGCTAATTTTTTCTGTATATATTAGTTGTCCAATTAATTTATTTCTATTTATAGTAGAGACAGGGTCTCTCTCTTGCTCAGGCTGGTTTTGAACTCCTGACCTTGAGCAATCCACCCGCCTCGGCCTCCCAGAGTGCTAGGATTACATGTGTGAGTCACCACACCCGGCCTGCTTTTGACTTCTATAACTTGCTTCTAGGCTATCCCTGTCTCAAACTCCTGTGTATTTTTAATTTAAACATTTTTTTTTTCAGGGGTAGGTCTCACTGTCACCCAGAGTGCGGTGATACGATCATAGCTCACTGTAACTTTGAACTCCTGGGCTCAAGCAGTCCTCCTGCCTTAGCCTCAGGAGTAACTAGGACTACATGTACCCACTACACCTGGCTGATTTTCTTTTTTCTTTTTTTTTTTTTGTAGAGACATGAGGTCTCACTATATCGCCCAGGTTGGTCTTGAACTCCTGGGGTCTTCCTACCTCCACCTCCCGAAGTACCGGGATTACAGGAGTGAACCATTATCCCTGTCTTCTGTGGCTCTTTTAAATTTCCCCTGGTAGCAACCACTGCTTTTCTGCCTAAATCCAGACTCTCACTGTGTCACTCCAGGTAGAGTGCGTCGTCATTATAGCTCACTGCAACCTTGAACTCCTGAGCTCAAGCTGTCCTGCCTCAGCCTCCGGAGTAGGTGGGCCTACAGGCATGTGCCACTGCACCTGGCTAATTTTTCTATTTTTTAATAATGACAGGGTCTCGCTCTTGCTTAGGCTGAATTCCTGGCCTCAAGCAATCTTCCCACCTTGGCCTTCCATGGTGTTAGGATTATAGGCGTGAGCTACAGCACTTGGCCCCAGAATTTTAATTGCTGTATTTTAATGATACTTGGAATGACATTTAGATAATTATTGCTATTTCTAGAGTCACAGGCATGTCCCATTTGCCAAAGTATTGCACACACAGTTCTATTTGCTTGACTACTCTTGTCTCAGATATCCATCAGCGTTGTGTGCTCACATTCTTCAGGCTCTTTGCTCAGATGCCACCTCAGGGAGGGCTTCCATCCCATGCTCTGTCCTCCTTGTCTGCATTAATTTTCTCAATAGCCTTTATCACCATTTGGTAATTTTCCTATACTTTCCAAAATGTTTACAGTAAGCACCTACTATTTTTAGAATTCAAAAATACCTAAAAGCCATTATGGGTTTTTTTTCTTTCTTTTTGACTTTTAAATCAGATTTCAAACATTGTTCCATGGCACCCATAGTCCAAGTTTAAAACCTGATAAAGTTGATATACTTAAAGTCCCTTTCAACCCCAAGAGGGAAAACTACTTCCATGCTTCATGGCATCACAACAATGTAAACTACAAGTTAAGTAAGAAACTAAAGATAGTAACTGTTCTCAAAAAGGAGGAAATGAAAGTTTCCTGTTTGCTTAACAGTCAGTCAGGTGGAATTCTATAAAGAATTAAACACAACCACACAAATTAATACATACCAGTGACTAAAAGATTATTAAGCTCTGCTTTTACCATTATGTTTTATTTCTTATTAAGAGTCACTGATATTTTGATTAGTACATTTTTTTTTAATTCAGAGGAGGTAGAGCGCTATTAAAATAATTTCTCCCACAGATGTATTTTTGGATTTATGTATTCTCATTTAGGATCATAAAGTCCAGAATGAGCTATTTGATGTGTGCAGTAGCTGCCCTCTTAATTGTATTGCTGTGATTTGTCTGGGTAGATTAACACATTGTGAGTTCCTTATTTGCTCCCATATTGCAGACAAAAGAATGTTGAAATGGGGAGTGAGGGTTGATATTTAGGCTGCTAAATGGAAGAAGACCTTTTTCTAGGCCTCCTGGCTGATGACCTTTTAGATGTAGGAAGCTCCTTTTCCTGTATCAGCTATAATGTAACAGTAATACTGGACTGTTCCACTTGAAAAAGTTTCTCTGAGAAATGTTAGAGTATTAAAATAGATTGCTTTTGTTAACACACCAGAGTTTATTCCCTTTGCATCTAAAAATACATTAATCAGCATTGCAGATTGTTAAAATAAGGGTAAGTTTTACTGGTATTGAATATAATTTTGTTTTTCAATATTGTGAGTGAACTAAGGACTCTTTCCATGGCCTGATTACATTCTGTGTGTCCTCATAAACAGTGATTAAGAAATCAGAAGCTAAGTGTGGTGGTGTCTGCCTGTAGTCCCAACTACTCAGAAGCTCAGGAGGGAGAATTACGTGACCCCAGGAGTTGGAGGCTGCAGTGTGTTATGATTGTGCTTGGGAGCAGCTACTGTGCTCCAGCATGGACAACGTTGCAAGACCCTAAGTGAAAAAAAATCAGATGAAAAATGTGTTTTTGGCCGGGTGTGGTGGCTCATAGCTATAATCCTAGCACTCTGGGAGGTCAAGGCAGAAGGATTGCTTGAGCCCAGGAGTTCGAGGTTGCTATGAGCTAGGCTGATGCCACAGCACTCTAGCCAGGGCAACAGAGTGAGACTGTCTCAAAAAAAAAAAGCCAGTCACATTTAGCAGTGGGGGTTGTATATCAACTTTAGTGACACTAATGTTATAAGTTCTGATAACCCACCACCATTGGGCCAGCCTCTTGTGTATATTTTTTTGTATTTATTATTAAGACATACTTTACATATGGTAAAAATTCATCATTATTTAGTGTACAGTTTTGTAGATTTGGACAAATGTATAGACTTTTTGTTTTTTTTTTTTGAGACAGAGTCTCGCTTTATTGCCCAGGCTAGAGTGAGTGCCATGGCATCAGCCTAGCTCACAGCAACCTCAAACTCCTGGGCTCAAGCAATCCTGCTGCCTCAGCCTCCCAAGTAGCTGGGACTACAGGCATGTGCCACCATGCCCGGCTAATTATTTTTTTCTATATATATTAGTTGGCCAATTAATTTCTTTCTATTTACAGTAGAGATGGGGTCTCGCTCTTGCTCAGGCTGGTCTCGAACTCCTGAGCTCAAATGATCCGCCCACCTTGGCCTCCCAGAGAGCTAGGATTAGAGGCTTGAGCCACCGCGCCTGGCCTAGGCTTTTAAGCACTACAATCAAGGTAGAGAACAGAGTCATCACTCCCTGCTGTCTGTTTGTAGTCAACTCCTACCTCTAGTTTTAGCCACTGGTAACCATTAGTCTGTTTTCAGATTCTGTGGTTTTTCCTTTTTCAAAATGTCCTATACTGTAAATGGAATCATATAGTATATAGCTTTTTTTTTTTTGAGACTGAGTCTCGCTTTGTTGCCCAGGCTAGAGTGAGTGCCATGGCATCAGCTTAGCTCACAGCAACCTCAAACTCCTGGGCTCAAGCAATCCTGCTGCCTCAGCTTCCCGAGTAGCTGGGACTACAGGCATGCACCACCATGCCCAGCTAATTTTTTCTATATATATTAGTTGGCCAATTAATTTCTTTGTATTTTTAGTAGAGACGGGGTCTTGCTCTTGCTCAGGCTGGTTTCGAACTCCTGACCTCGAGCAATCCGCCTGCCTCGGCCTCCCAGAGTACTAGGATTACAGGTGTGAGCCACCGTGCCTGGGCAGTATATAGCTTTTGAATCTGGTTTCTGTCACTTAGCCAAATGCATTTGAGATTACTTGTTGTATATAACATTAGGTTGGTCCTTTTTGTTGCTGAGTAGTATTCTATTAAATGGTTGTTTGGCAGTTTATCCATTTTTCTGTGCTTAAATTTTCATTCTCTTCTTTGGCTGGAGTGATTACTATAGTCGTTACTTAAAAGGCAGCAAGTAGGTGGTATATTTTATTTTTTTTATATATTGTGTTTCTATAGCCTTCATGCACGGAAGACATTGTGTCCAGATATAAAATTTTTGAGCCATAGAGTGTATATCTTAATTTATTGTCTTCAACATGTAGTGCTTTAGAGAACTGAGGATGAGCTTTGTGGCGCCCCCCCCCCCCGCCCCCCCCGGGTTGGTATACTTAAAGAATTCTCCAACTTTAGGACAGTTTGATCAGGATGTGATTTTTTTTTTTTTTTTTTTTTTTGAGACAGAGTCTCACCCTGGCTAGAGCTCACAGCCTAGCTCACAGCAACCTGAAACTCCTGGGCTCAAGCAATCCTCCTGCCTCAGCCTCCCAAGTGGCTGGGACTACAGGCATGTGCCACCATGCCCGGCTAATTTTTTTTTTTTAAATATTTTTAGTTGTCCAGCTAATTTCTTTCTATTTTTAGTATAGACGAGGTCTCACTCTTTCTCAGGCTGGTTTCGAACTGCTGACCTTGAGCAATCTGCCCGCCTCGGCCTCCCAGAGTGCTAGGATTACAGACATGAGCCACCGCTCCTGGCCAGGATGTCATTTTTGCTTCCTATATTGGTGAGACCTTTAGATCTGTAAGGTTTTGTAATTTGAGAAATGTTCCTATGGTTATTATGTATTTGGTTATTTTAGTTTTTTGTTTAGAAACTATCATTTTTAAGTTAGATCTTTATTATTTCTTCATAGCAATTGTCTTTTTTAAATTAACATTTCGATTTAGCTAATTGTTGGTTCATGTGCAGTTATAAGAAATAATAACAGAATTCCCTTGAACGCTTTGCCTAGTTTCCCCCAGTGATGCCATTTTGCAAAACTGTAGTATGATATCACAGCAAGGATTGTAGACATTGATACAATCTACCCAGTCTTATTCAGATTTCCCAGTTTTATTTGTCCTCGTGTGTATTTATTTTTTTAATTTTTATTTTTATATACTTTCTTTTTTTTTTTTTTCAGGACACAGCTAATTGGACTGAATGTGTGTGTGTATTAAGTTCAATATAATTTCTTCACCTGTGTAGGTTCATGTATTCATCACCACAGTCAATATACTGAACAGTGGCAACACCACAAGGGACCCTCTTGTTATCTTTTTATAAATGTACACACCTTCTTTCTGTTTCCTCAACTGCCTTCCCTTCCCCATGTTTCTAACGCCTAGGAACCACTAATTTATCCTCTATTTCTACAATTTTAAAAATGTTATGTAAATGGAATCATACATACAGTATGTAACCTTTGGGGATTGGCTTTTTTTGTTTAGCATAATTTCCTGGAGAATTAGCCAAGCTGTTGTATATGTGAATAGTTTGTTCCTCTTCCTCCCCCCCCCCCTTTTTTTTGGTTAAAAAGATAGTGTCTTGCTTTGCCGCCCAGACTGCCCTAAAACTCCTGGGCTCATGTGAACCTCTTGCCTCAGCCTCTTGAGTAGCTGGAACCACTGCTTCTGGCAGTTTGTTCCTTTTATTGCTGCTTAGTATTCGTTTGTATGGATATACCACAGTGTATTTAGCTCGTTGAAGGACATACGGGTATATTCCAGCTTTTAGTTATTACAAATAAAGATGCTGTGAACATTCATTTATAGGTCTTTCATTGTGTGAACATAAGTTTTCCTTTCTCTTGGATAACTGCCCAGAGTGCATTTGCTGGGTAATGTTAGTTGCCTGATTAGTTTTTTAAGGAACTGTCAGACTTTTCCACAGTGGCTGTACCATTTTACATTCCCACCAGAAATGTTTGAATAATCCAGTTTTCTGTGCCTGTATGAGGATTTGTTAGTGTTTTTATTTTTTATTATTATTTTTTGAGACAAAGTTTTGTTGCCCAAGCTAGAGCGAGTGCCATGGCGTCAGCCTAGCTCACAGCAACCTCAAACTCCTGGGCTCAAGCAGTCCTGCTGCCTCAGCCTCCTGAGTAGCTGGGACTATAGGCATGCGCTACCATGCCTGGCTAATTTTTTCTATATATATTAATTAGTTGGCCAATTAATTTGTTTCTATTTATAGTAGAGACAGGTTTCGCTCTTGCTCTGGCTGGTTTCGAACTCCTGACCTGCAATCCTCCCGCCTCGGCCTCCCAGAGTGCTAGGATTACAGGTGTGAGCCACTCGCCCGTCCTTTATTATTTTTTATTTAAGCATTCTGATAGCTTAATACTTTCTCATTGTGGTTGTAGTTTGCATTTCCTTGATGGCTAATGATGTTAAACATCTTTTCATATGAGCAACATCTTTTTTTAAAATGTGTGGTTGTACTCACTTGTCTTAGTTTCATATGACCTTAATTATTAATCAGAGTACTAAATTCTGCTTGATAGGCTTTTCCCTTTTCCCCTTTATCCTGATAACATTTGTGGAAGTTCCGTTTATAAGTGTGATAAGAAATTGTTTAGTTTATAGATCAATATTAATTTAGCACATATTCACTGGAAAATTTTAGAAATTTTAAGCCAGGCCATGGCCTGTGGGCCAAATCTGCCTTGCTGTCTGTTCCTGTATGCACCTTGAGCTAAGAATAGTTTTTATAATTCAAAAATGTTGAAAATAAGAACAAAAGAAAAAAACTCCAAAGAGTATGTGACAAAGACCCTAGATAACCCACAAAACCTAAATTATTTACTGTCTGGTCTGCTAACTGTAAATACAGACTCCTGTGTTTTGTTTTTTTTTTTTAATGACAGCTTTATTTAGATATTATTCATGTACCATGAAATTCACAATTCAGTGATTTTTAATATATTCATAGCATTGTGTAGCCACCACCACTACAGGTTAAATATCCCTAATCTGAAAATCCAGAATCAGAAATGCTTCAAAATTTGAAACTTTTTGCACATTGATGTGACTCACAGGAAAGTTCATTGGAGGATTTTGGATTTTCAGATTGGGATGCTTAACTGGTAAGTATGATATAAATACACCAAAATTAGAAAAAATCAGAAGTGTAAAACACTTCTGGTCCTAAGCATTGGACCAGAATAAGGGAAACTCAACCTGTATTTAACTCCAGATAATTTTTAGCACTCTCAAAGACAGACACCCATACTCAGAAGCAGTCACTGTCCATTCCTCCCTTTCCTGGCAAACACTAATCTGTGTCTCTTTGCATTTGCTTATTCTGGACATTTCATGTAAGCTGTGTGGCCTTTTATGGCTGGCTTTTTTCATTTAGAAAAATGTTTTTAAGTTTCATGCATGTTGCAGCATTTATCAGTACTTCATTTCCTTTTATGGCTAAATATTTCATCGTGTGGATATATGATATTTTTATCAGTTCATCAGTTGATGGACATTTGGGTTTCTTTTTTCAGTTATCTTTTAATCTTTGTTCTTTTCCTCTAGGTTGAGTTTTTCTAAGGTTTGTTTGCATTATTTATTTGATTACTGCTCTTTTTTTTTTTTTTTTTCAGACAGAGTCTCATTTTGTTGCTCAGGCTAAAGTGAGTGCCATGGCGTCGGCCTAGCTCACAGCAACCTCAAACTCCTGGGCTCAAGCAATCCTTCTGCCTCAGCCTCCCAAGTAGCTGGGACTATAGGCATGCGCCACCATGCCCAGCTAATTTTTTCTATATATATTAGTTGGCCAATTAATTTCTTTCTATTTATAGTAGAGATGGGGTCTTGCTCTTGCTCAGGCTGGTTTCGAACTCCTGACCTCGAGCAATCCTCCCGCCTTGGCCTCCCAGAGAGCTAGGATTACAGGCGTGAGCCACCGCGCCCGGCCTTGATTACTGCTCTTTATTGGCCAGTGGATTTTAATTTTGCTGTGAATTTTTATATTTCCTGTGTCTTTCCCAGTCTTTATTTTTAAAATAAAATAATGCTTGTCTCAACCTGTTTTTTTTTTGCTAATAGCTTTCTATTTCTGCCTCAGAGAAGCTCTCTTACATCCTATTGAGGATTTCAAATAGTTTTCTAAACATGTCTATGTTTATGTATCTATGTTTATTTTCTCCTCCAATAGTAAATAATATTCAGAGGTCTTCTAGATCTTCAGGATGAGATTACGTTTCCCTGGTTAAGCAGTTTTCTCCCTGTAGTCTCATGATGATTTACTTCCTTTTGAGCATTCGTGAATTAACAGAGAAGAATCCTCATGTTTGCCCACAGATGGGGCTGTGTGGGTTGTTGTTACATCTTCAGATATACAGCCGAAGTGGCGGGGTAATATGCACAGCTCCTTCTCTAGTTCTGGGTTTCTAGCAGGCTTTCATCTAGAGTAGCTTTGTTGGCTCTGGATGGAGCTTTTTTTCTCTTTTATTACCCAAGTAGTTGGATAACCCCAAATATATTTTAATTCCTAATACAGGACACTGGTTAAGAGGCAGACTCAAGTCAGCCTACCTGTGTAACCTTGAACAAGTTATTTAACCTTTCTCTGTGTCAGTTTCCTCCTCTGTTAAAGAAGGGGGAGAATGGAGGATAATTAGGAATTATCTCATAGTTTCGGAATTAAATCATGCACAACATCTAGGAAGTAGTCAATAAGTACTAGCTATCGTAACGGCTATTACAGGCTCATCCTGTCTATTCTTTTTCACAATACTGTTACTGTACCTGTGGCAACAGCCCCTGCATATTTACTGTTGGATATCCTGTCTTCTCCCCATTTCTTAATTGTTTTTTTTTTTTAAATGTGCCATGGGGTTGTGGGGTTGGGACTTCCTGGACCCCTTGGGAACTCTGCTGTGACACTGTCAGGCACAGGTAGTCTGCTCTGATGTGCAAAAGCCTCCTCTTACTACAGCTCTGAAAGGTGCTTGGGTCTTATAACTGGTAGAAAATTGGTATCAATATATGTAGAGGCCCATAAATTTTATTTCATAAATGTTTTATGGAAGAAATTCTTATAATCCTTATATGCCCATTATATTTTCATCAATAAGTATAAGGGATGACGAAATCCAAGAAATTTAATGTTAGCAAAATATTGGAAAAGCTAATTCTGTGCCTTTTTTGTGGACAAGTATTTATAACCTTTACATTACATAGATTCTTATACTCTGCCCGTAAGATTGTTCCTTGTTTCATTGATGGCAGATATGTCAGTTTAATTTCATTTTCTTGTAAGGAGCCTAATACTTAACATTTGTCAGAATCTGATTTAATAACTTTTGAATGGGCTGGGTGTGGTGGCTCACGCCTGTAACCCTAGCATTCTGGGATGCCAAGGCGGAAGGATCTCTTTTTTTTTTGAAACAGAGTCTTGCTTTGTTGCCCATGGCCTGAGCCTAGCTCACAAGCAACCTCAAACTCCTGGGCTCAAGTGATCCTTCTGCCTCAGCCTCCCGAGTAGCTGGGACTACAGGCATGCGCCACCGTGCCCGGCTAATTTTTTCTATATGTGTTAGTTGGCCAATTAATTTATTTCTATTTATAGTAGAGACAGGGTCTCGCTTTTGCTTAGGCTGGTTTTGAACTCCTGACCTCGAGCAATCCGCCTGCCTCGACCTCCCAGAGTGCTTAAGATTACAGGCGTGAGCCATTGCGCCCGGACGGGAAGGATCTCTTGAGCCCAGGAGTTCTGAGACCATCCTGAGCAAGAGCAAGAAAGACCCTGTCTCTACTAAAAATAAAAAAAATTAGCTGGATGTGGTGCCATGTGCCTGTAGTCCTAGCTAATTGGGACTGTAGGACTGCTTGAGGTGCAAGTGAGCTATGATGACACCACTGTACTCTAACCCAGGCAACGGAGCGAGACCCTGTCTCAAAAAAAAAAAAAAAAAAAGATTCCAAACACATGTAAAAGACTCTTATACAGCTATACAGAAGACTATATTTACATCCAAAAATGGTTATTTGCCAACAGAGAAAACATAAAAGGGTCTTCTTAGCAGGAAAAAAAAGCTTTATTCTGAAATACCAATCTCAAGAGATGATATCTGGTAAAAGCAAAAGACAGATCAAGAATGTTCATGCATCCAAAAGTTCTCTCTCTCTCTCTCTCTCTTTTTTTTTTTGCGACAGTTTCCCTCTGTTGCCCTGGCTAGAGTGCCATGGCATTAGCCGAGCTCACAGCAACCTCAAACTCCTGGGCTCAGGTGATCCTCTTGCCTCAGCCCAGGACTGCAGTAGGATCACTTGAACTCAGGAGTTCGAGACCAGCTTGAGGAAGAGCAAGACCCCCATCTCTACTAAAAATAGAAAAATTAGATGGGAATGGTGGCAAGCACCTGTAGTCCCAGCTACTCAGGAGGCTAAGGCAGGAGAATTGCTTGAGCCCAGGAGTTTGAGGTTGCTGTGAGCTAGGCTGACACCATGGCACTCTAGCCCAGGTGACAGAGTGAGACTCTGTCTTCAAAAAAAAAAAGTGTCAAGAATAAGTCATTCAGATAGATGGCTACAGATATTAATAATTTCTAGACTGACAAAAATAAGATTTATCATTACCTTATTTTTTGCATATCAATTCAACAGTCTCTCTCTCCTGGTGAAATGGCCTTGCCCCCATTTTTGATTTCAGCTTGATCATGTTTGGTAAAAATTAAGAAGAAAATCACTGGCAGAACCAACAATTGTGAGGTCTTTATATATTTAAAGGTTGTGAGTATCATAGGCTACATTAACTGATTTTGAAAATATATTCTTTTCACTTTCTGAATTGTTTTATATCTAAGAAGTGCTGACATTTACAGAGGTGTATATATATTTTGGTAGTCTGGTAGCACTTTCGCAGTAACCTAATTACAGTTCATCAGTTGGACCTGTAAATTGTCTTAGCAGAATTCCGTCAAAGCATTAGATAATCTGTAACTTTAATATTTGCTTTAATTGCTAAAGGTGCTAGCAATTTTTAATGACAATAATAATAAAAATGGAAGTTAAACCTAATTCTGGCTTATTTGGTGACTTTATTTTTTCCCCCTGTGTATCATAGAAGTAAGAATAAAAACAGTATAGTAAACCCTTGCTACTATTTAACTCCAGATATGCTGGTTGCCTTTGATGAGAATAGGGAGAAATAGTATAGAGACTTGAGTTTGCATTCCAGTTCTCATCTTTATCAGCTACATCACTCTGGACAAATCAGTCCTCTAAATCTTTTGGTTTTCTCATATATTAAATGGAATAATGTCTATTTTGCGCTACAGTGCCTGGTGTCTAGTGTTATTATTGACAGTAAATAAATAATGGAAATGTTTATAAATAAGATCATTTAATAGGATTTGCAGCCATTTATGCCAAAAGAGCAATTTTTTTTGTTTTTTTTGAGAAAGTCTCACTGTGTTCCCCAGGCTAGAGTGCTGTGGTGTCAGCCTAGCTCACAGCAACCTCAAACTCCTGGGCTCAAGTGATCCTTCTGTCTCAGCCTCCCGAGTAACTGGGACTACAGGCATGCGCCACCATGCCCAGCTAAGTTTTTCTCTCTATATATTTAAGTTGGCCAATTAATTTCTTTCTATTTTTAGCATAGATGGGGCCTCACTCTTGGTCAGGCTTGTTTTGAACTTCTGACCTTGAGTGATCCTCCTGCCTCAGCCTTCCAGAGTGTTAGGATTACAGGCGTGAGCCACTGTGCCTGGCCAAGAGCAGTTTTTTTCCTCCAGTAGTTAGAAAAGGATGTTGATATATTTTATTTAAGGAATATTTAAGGAATTGCTGTTCTTACAAAATGAGGATAATAGTATTTGTACTTTTGGATTGTTACGACTATTAAAAGAGATGATAAAGCATGTAAGGTATTTATAGGACAGGGCCTGCCACAAAGTAAGTCTTAGTAAAATTGATGGTTATTATTGTTAACAATACAGAAATATCCTGGAACAGAGGATGTTGTAGAACAGACTTACTAGGGTTTTTTTCCCCTTAATGGTTAATTTCACATTAGATTAATTCTCATATTTCCACCTCCTTTTCTCATTGCTCAAGTTACTCCTGCCTTTGCCTGGCCTTTTCTCACTGGTATCTCCTTTCCATAATGATTGTTGGCACAAACTCTTCTGCTTATATTGTTCTAGGTCTCTGTTAGTGAAATGGAGCCATCATGATCTAGGCTTGCATGTGTAAGAAATCCTCCCGGAGAACAAAAGTAGGTGTGAAAATGGAAAACCTACCTTTATGAAGAAATAATCTAACAAAGGCAGTTTTAGTCTCAAGGTATAGAAATCTACTTTAGTTAGCAAAAATTCAGGGCCTTTAATGAAAGAACACCAGGGAGTCTCTGAAATGTGGAGCAGGAAATATATACGTGGGTCTCCTGGACCCTGGGAGGCTTTTTGTTTCTTAGGAGCACAGAACTTTTTTTGCCTATGCTTCTTTCAGCACATTCTTTCTCTTCTGTATGTTGACTGCTGCCTTTTGCTTATTTATCAGGTTATACTTGACCCAAAATGACAGGTACAACTGCCAAGCTTTTGGGAAATTTCAGTGTAGCTATCTGGCCCAGTCTGATTCGGTCGTTTATCATTTTTCACCATGTTCTTGAAGTTTGGTCATTTTAGGGGAATATTCTTGGTGTCAGAATATCTTTGTGGCTAGAGGTGGTGGGAGCCATGAAGTTGCCCTTTCTAGAGAGATGTCTTCAAAAATGTCTGTTACAGAAAATGTTCCAAAATTGTTGATTTGTCAAATTTTAGTTTTCTGAGTACATTATGTATAGCTCTGGGTTAATTTGTTTTTTTTTTTATTTTTATTTATTGAGACAGAGTCTCACTCTGTTGTCCGAGCTAGGGTGCCGTGGCGTCAGCTTAGCTCACACCAACCTCACACTCCTTGGCTCAAGCAATCCTTCTGCCTCAGCCTCCCAAGTAAGCTTAGCTCACAGCAACCTCACACTCCTTGGCTCAAGCAATCCTTTTGCCTCAGCCTCCCAAGTAGCTGGGAGTACTGGCACACGCCACCATGCCCGGCTAATTTTTTTCTATATATTTTTAGTTGGCCAATTAATTTGTTTCTATTTATAGTAGAGACAGGGGTCTCACTCTTGCTCAGGCTGGTTTCAAACTCCTGACTTTGAGGGAGCCACCTGCCTCGGCCTCCCAGAGTGCTAGGATTACAGGTGTGAGCCAGCACGCCCAGCCTAATTTGTTTTAAAATAGAAATTTCCAGTGTGATTTAGTGACTACCCCAACTCAGTGATAGTCTGTTCTATCTGAGTTTGGTTCTTCTGTACAAGCAACTGAGAACTGGTCAGATTTGCTCAAATAAAGGGTCATTCACTGAAAAGACACACTGAGCAGTTAAAGGACAGTAATCCAAGGACAGGAATGCAAGCAAAGCAAGGCCAAGAATTGAACCAGAATGCTATCAAATGCTGCTGCTTCTTTAGTGTTTTTTGTTCTAGACCTCATGGTGTACCATGTCATGGTGTTTGCTTTATTTTGCTGTTTGAGTGTTATCACTCAAATTAACATTATCACTCAAATTAACATTATCAGTGTTCAATAATAAATATCTGCTTAAAAAACTGATAAATTATAATTAATAAAATAGCCTATATTTCCATTTGGATCATTAACTTCTTACAATTCAGAATGCCTTTGTGTTTAAGAGTGTTGTGCTTTATTTCCTTGACTACAGTCTGTTAAGTATAGG
The DNA here is from genome assembly GCA_008750895.1 of Mirza zaza. Classification (NCBI taxonomy): domain Eukaryota; kingdom Metazoa; phylum Chordata; class Mammalia; order Primates; family Cheirogaleidae; genus Mirza; species Mirza zaza. The sequence goes on from VSMD01022680.1 coordinate 20,790, forward strand.
CTGGCAGAAAGAAAGGCAGCAATCTAAATGGAGAGCTAGGACCGGTACGGTGGCTCACGCCAGTAATCCTAGCACTCTGGGAGGCTGAGGCAGGTGGATTGCTCAAGGTCAGGAGTTCAAAACCAGCCTGAACAAGAGTGAGACCCCGTCTCTACTAAAAATAGAAAGAAATTAATTGGATGACTAAAAATATATAGAAAAAAAATTAGCTGGGCATGGTGGTGCATGCCTGTAGTCCCAGCTACTTGGGAGGCTGAGGCAGGAGGATTGCTTGAGCCCAGGAGTTTGAGGTTGCTGTGAGCTAGGTTGATGCCATAGCACTCACTCTAGTCTGGGCAACAAAGTGAAACTCTGTCTTGGAAATAAATAAATAAATAAATAAGAGCTAGGAGAATTTGGAGATCATAGTGATGGTATGGAAGTCAAGGAATTAAGAGAGTTAGAAGATGGCATTTTTTTTTTTTTAATGTAACTAAAAAGATCATGGGTGTGAGCCAGTGTTTTTTTTTTTTTTTTTTAAGGGAGAGTTGGGGATGGTAGGGAAGTTTCTGAATAGACGAAAATGGAGAATAGAAGTTTCTTCAAACTGAACTGAAGGTTTGGCTGGGAATTGTGATGAAAAAATGGATATAGGCGGTGCATGGTGGCTCATGCCTATAATCCCAGAGACTGAGGCATGAAGATTGCTTCAGGCCAGGAGTTCAAGACCAGCCTGGGCAACCTAGGGAGATCCGGTGTCTACAAAAAATAATTTTATTTTTATTTATTTATTTTTTTAAGCCTACGGCACCCAGTATTCCCAGGCGGTCTCCCATCCAAGTACTAATCAGGCCCGACCCTGCTTAGATTCCGAGAAAAAAATAATTTTAAAAAATTAGCTCAAGGTGGTGGCACGTGCCTGTAGTTCTGGCTACTTCAGGGGCTGAGACAGGAGGATCCTTTGGGTTCAGGACTACTTCACGCCAGCCTGGGTGAGAGTGAGATCCTATCTCTTAAAAAAATAAAGGATGTGATTGAAATGCTACATTTTAGAATGTAAATGTTCTAGAATGTAGATGTTCTAGTGATCTGGGTACTTCTAATCTATTGATTATGGAAATGCTGAACTAGAGAGAGCCTCCTGGCCCTTTCCTCCCCCTGAACAAAGAATGACTAAAAGTTGCCCTCCGAGGGTATGGGAAGAGGGGCTGAATGTGTGGAGATATTTTAATAACTTACAGAGAATAATGTGTGAAGTGGATAAGGTTAAGTGCCTACTAAGTATTGGACATTTTGTCTCATTTAAACATTAAAACAGTGACAGAGCAGAACCTCATCTCTTTAAAAAAAATCATTACAACAAACTTGTAAAATAGCTGATATTAACTCAGTTTTACAGATGAGGAAACAGTGAAGTATATGGCTTTCCATTCTGATTAGTCTAAGGGATATTGGATATGGTAACCAGGGCTTCCCAAGAAGTGATGAATAGGGCAGGAACTTTTAGAATATGATTCTTTTTTCTTTCTTTTTTTTTTTTTGAGACAGAGTCTCACTCTGTTGCCCTGGCTAGAGTGCCGTGGTGTCAGCCTTGCTCACAGCAACCTCAAACTCTCCTGTGCTAAAGCAATCTTTCTTTCTGCGTCAGCCTCCTGAGTAGTTGGGACTACAGGCATGTGCCACCATGCCCAGCTAATTTTTTCTATATATTTTTAGTTGGCTAATTAATTTCTTTCTATTTTTAGTAGAGACGGGGTCTCAGTCTTGCTCAGGCGGGTCTCGAACTCCTGACCTTGAGCAATCCACCCACCTCGGCCTCCCCAGAGTGCTAGGATTACAGGCGGGAGCCACCGCAACCAGCCTAGAATATGATTCTTAATAGAATGATTTGTAAAGTGATGGCTTTAAGTTTTAGTTTTCCAAAATGTGGAATATAGTTCTGGGTTGTTTTAATTTTTTTTTTTTTAATTTATTTTTAGAGACAGAGTCTCTCTGTTGCCCAGACTGTAGTGCAGTAGCTGTTTATGGGTGTGACCATAGTGCACTGTAGCCTCAAATTCATGGGGTTGAAGGATCAAGCCATCCTCCCTACTCGGTCTCTCAAGTAGCTGGGACTATAGGTGTGTGCCACTGTGCCTGGCTGTTTTGTTTTTGTAACATCCTATGTGGTAGAGCACCAATTTAATTTAATGTGCCTAAAATTATGGCTGTTTTTTTTTGTTGTTGTTGTTGTGATTCTTTTTTTTTTGGGGAGATAGGTTGTTGCTTTGTTGCCTGGGATAGAGTGCAGTGATATCATCACAGCTCACTTCACCCTCAAACTCCGGGGCTCTAGCTATCCTCTAGCCTCAGTCTCCTGATTAGCTGGAACTATAGGCTTGAGTCACCACACCCCACTAATTTTTTCCATTTTTACTAGAGATGGGGTCTTGCTCTTGCTCAGATTGGTCTCTAACTCCTGGCCTCAAGCAGTCCCCCCACCTAGGCCTCCCAGAGTGCTAGGATTATAGGCGTGAGCCACTGTGCCTGGCCTAAATTATGGTTCTTAGGGCAGGATCCCTGTTTAGAACAAGAACATAGGCATTGAGACTCACAAAAGTAAGTTCTGGGATCTGGAAATAAAACTTCAGAAGCATAGGTTATGTGTTTGATGATGTCCTTGGATGGATAAAGAGAGGAATGTGGACTTAGGTCAGTCACTAAAGTCAGCTTGCTTTGCCTGTTTGGTAAAGGGAGTGGAAGAAGTCTTTATGGGGAGGGGCAGCTGCAGAGAAAGCCCTAGATGGGATAAGAGAGTTACACATTATGGGCAAGTGTCCTAAAGAGAAAAGTAGGAAATAGTTTTGTGAAACCAAAGAAGATAGAAAAGGTTGAGGGTGAGTTAGTTGAAGGAAGAAAGGGAGTATTAGAGATGATATAGCAAAAGCAAGAAGGAATTAGGCCGGGCGCGGTGGCTCACGCCTGTAATCCTAGCACTCTGGGAGGCCAAGGCGGGTGGATTGCTCGAGGTCAGGAGTTTGAAACCAGCCTGAGCAAGAGCGAGACCCTGTCTCTCCTATAAATAGAAAGAAATTAATTGGCCAACTAATATATATAGAAAAAATTAGCCGGGCATGGTGGCGCATGCCTGTAGTCCCAGCTACTTGGGAGGCTGAGGCAGCAGGATTGCTTAGCCCAGGAGTTTGAGGTTGCTGTGAGCTAGGCTGACACCACGGCACTCACTCTAGCCTGGGCAACAAAAGCAAGACTCTGTCTCAAAAAAAAAAAAAAGAAGAAGGAATTAGTAAGTAGTACTAGAAATTATTAGGTCATTAAATATGAGATGTACAATTTCGGATCAAAATTTAGTTTATTATATCTCAAACAGGAAGCAGTACAATTAATAAAAGTAAGTGTCTAAACTATTGACACAGTTTTGCCATCTTCACAGTAGCTTGTTTATTATTCCAGCAGTGAAGAAGCCTCTGGAGAGTGGGTGGCAATGAAATTATGAAAGATGTTTTCCACAGCTTGTTGAGAATTGAATATTTTTCCTTGCAAGAAGTGGTCCAAAGTCTGGAAGAAGTGGTAGTCAGTTGGTGCAAGGTCTGGTGAATACAGTGGATGACAGAGAGTTTCCAATTCCAGCTTCTATAGTTAGAGCAGTGTTGTTTTTTCTGACATAGTCTTGCAAGAAGATTGGCCTCTCTCTATTGACCAGTCTTGGCTGCTTAATCGCAAGTATCCTCATCATTTTGTCCAGTTGGTTACAGTAGACATCTGCTGTAATCAGTTGACCAGGTTTCATGAAGCTGTAGTGAATAATACCAGAGGCGGACCACCACACAGACACCATTAGCTTTTTTTGATGAATCTTCAGTTTTGGACTGTGTTTTGGCACTCCATCCTTAACCAACCATTGTGCTGAACGCTTGCGATTCTTCAGCATGTTTTTTAAAGAATCCGTTTTTCATCACAGGTAACGATATAATGTTGTGACAGCAAAGAAAGGCAAGCTTCCAGACGATTTCTCTTTAATTCACGCAGTACCCATCTATCCAGCTTCTTTACCTGTCTGGTTTGTTTCAAATGGTCCCATATTGTTAGAATAGTAACATCAGATCTTGCTGCTAATTCTCAAGTAGGTCGAGATGGATTGGCTTCCACTACAACTTTCAGCTCATCATTATCCACCTTGGTCTCAGGTCGCCTATGTGGCTCATTTTCAAGATTAAAATCATCAGAACAGAACGAATCAAACCATCAACGTGTACTGTGCATTCATTACTCACATTTTCTGAAACACTGTGTTGGTCTTTCGAGCTGTCTACATTGCATTGGTTCCATGACTGAACTCATGTAACATGAATTTTTGACTTGTCCATGGTTTCACAAAAAGTGCTCTAAAAAAATTTTTGAAAGATAATCTAACAAGCCAAAATGTACATTTGAAAGAATGAGGATGTACTTTCACAATTAAAAAAAAAAGAGACTTGTCAAAGTGAAATGTCAGAGATAACAGCTGTCAAACTTAGTACTTAATAACCTAATAAACCATAACCTGCCACTCAAATTGATTTCTAGAGAAAGGGGAGGGATAGCGCACAAGAACTTGAAGAAAGGATTATTCTACCTTGATAGGAGCATTTATTCTGATTATAATTGACAGGCAGCTTTTCTTCTTTATGATGGAAGGCCTTTTTGTTACCAGGCTAAAATATTTATTACAGTCATCTCTTTCTTCATTCTTTGATTTCTCTTGATTTCTGAGCATCTTTTTCTGATTATTAGTTTCGTTTCATAAGAAGAATTTTTTTTTTTTTTTTTTTGAGACAGAGTCTCACTTTATTGCCCAGGCTAGAGTGAGTGCCGTGGCGTCAGCCTAGCTCACAGCAACCTCAAACTCCTGGGCTCAAGCAATCCTGCTGCCTCAGCCTCCCAAGCAACTGGGACTACAGGCATGCGCCACCATGCCCGGCTAATTTTTTTTTTCTATATATATTAGTTGGCCAATTAATTTCTTTCCGTTTATACTAGAGATGGGGTCTCGCTCTTGCTCAGGCTGGTCTCGAACTCCTGAGCTCAAATGATCCGCCCACCTCGGCCTCCCAGAGAGCTAGGATTACAGGCGTGAGCCACCGCGCCCGGCCTTCATAGGAAGAATTTTGTCTTGAGCATCTGCTTGGTGTCAATGACCATAGAGCTCATATTATAAACACACAAGTTCCTGACTAGTTAAAAACACTTTTGTGAGAATCATTTGGTTTATCTGAATTAGTCAACTGTGGGTGAAGAGTTTAAAATGGATTTTCTGGACTAGCAAAGAAAACTTCAGAAAGTGAGGCTCCTGTCCCAACAGTTGACTATATAGGGTAGGAGGGTGGTATCAAGGGATCGGGGAAGAGTGTGGTTTCTGTATAGGTGAGGCAGAAGGAGACCCTGAAAGATAGAATGCTGCAGTGGGTGAGGAGAGAGGGAAACACAGGGAGAGAGGAGACCTAAGAGAGAGAGAGAGTGCAAATAAGTGGTGAGAGAGAGGGAATAATGGTGAGAAGATAGTGTAGAAAGGAATTGAAAAAGCTACAAGGGCAGTTTTGAAGGCAGGGGAGGAGACAGTGGAAAGGAAAAGCAAGAAGATCAAGAGAGCCCACTTATCAAAGTCCACAGAAGAAATAGAAGGCAGTTTTTATCTATATCCTTTTTTTTTTTTTTTGAGACAGAGTCTCACTCTGTTGCCCCGGCTAGAGTGCCATGGCGTCAGCCTAGCTCACAGCAACCTCAAACTCCTGGGCTCAAGCAATCCTTCTGCCTCAGCCTCCCGAGTAGCTGGGACTACAGGCATGTGCCACCATGCCCGGCTAATTTTTTATATATATATATATTAGTTGGCCAATGAATTTTTTTCTATTTATAATAGAGACGGGGTCTCGCTCTTGCTCAGGCTGGTTTCGAACTCCTGACCTTGGGCAATCTGCTGGCCTTGGCCTCCCAGAGTTATATCCTTAATAGAATAGAATACTGGGATAGAAACTTCTGTGGCTGCCTTGATGTAGCTTGGAGATACAGAAAGGGCATTGGACTTTAAATTGGAAGACTTGAATTAAGATCCTGGCAATGCCATTTAAGTGTTCTGAGCCTCAGTTTCTTCCTGTGCTCTTCCCTACTTAAGAATGGTTGGGGAAATGATTTCTCTGAGGGTCAATTTTCTAATCTCTTAAATGGGAATAATTACCATGAGATTGTTGTGATGATTACATGAACATGTATAATGCATATTCTTTGCCTTCCCTTACTCCTCTTAGTTTCCTTGGGAAATACGAATAGAATTTCCAATATTCATGGTTAAAATATTTGTAGATTTTTGGATTTCTAAGAAATGTGTAGCTCAAATTAAATGTATGATTAGATTCTACAGAAAAAGCTAGAAACAGAGCTTCATGCATTTGGTTTGCATGCTTTGTAGGTGTTAATGCTCGCTTGAAGGTTCAGAATCATTTCATATAACATTTGTTAGAATTTCCAGCTAACATCTTGTCCTCCCTCCTCCACTTTATTTTTACTATGTACAGTTTAGGAGCCTATTCACTGTGCTAATCTAAGTAATATAAACACCTTGCAAGGTGATCATAGTTCCTATTTCAAGACCTTTTGAAACTGTTACAGCTCAATAACAAGCCTTGCCTCTGTCTCTTTGTGCTATTATAACTGAATTTTAGATTCATTTATTAGCATTTTATAAATTTCTATTTTTTTTTTTTTTTTTGAGACAGAGTCTCACTTTATTGCCCAGGCTAGAGTGAGTGCCATGGTGTCAGCCTAGCTCACAGCAACCTCAAACTCCTGGGCTCAAGCAATCCTGCTGCCTCAGCCTCCCAAGTAGCTGGGACTACAGGCATGTGCCACCATACCCGGCTCATTTTTTTCTATATATATTAGTTGGCCAATTAATTTCTTTCTATTTATAGTAGAGATGGGGTCTCGCTCTTGCTCAGGCTGGTCTCGAACTCCTGAGCTCAAACGATCCACCCACCTCGGCCTCCCAGAGAGCTAGGATTACAGGCTTGAGCCACCGCGCCCGGCCGAATTTCTATTTTTAAAAAGGATTCCAAAACTGTGTCTTTTAGTGACAGTATGTGTTATTTGTTGCATAGTTTAAGCTCTAAGTTTCAAAAGTATTGATTTAAAACAGTAATGCAACTATTTTTAAGTAGTGTTAGTTCGGGTGCATTAAGATTCTTAGGTGATTTTATTAACATTCTTAGCATGTTAATAAAATTCTTTTTTTTTTTTTGAGACAGAGTCTCACTTTATTGCCCAGGCTAGAGTTAGTGCCGTGGCGTCAGCCTAGCTCACAGCAACCTCAAACTCCTGGGCTCAAGCAATCCTGCTGCCTCAGCCTCCCAAGTAGCTGGGACTACAGGCATGTGCCACCATGCCCGGCTAATTTTTTCTATATATATTAGTTGGCCAATTAATTTCTTTCTATTTATAGTAGAGATGGGGTCTCGCTCTTGCTCAGGCTGGTCTCGAACTCCTGAGCTCAAAGGATCCGCCCACCTCGGCCTCCCAGAGAGCTAGGATTACAGGCTTGAGCCACCGCGCCCGGCCTAAAATTCTTAAATTGATTCTCTTAACTGTATTCTGGTTCATGCTCACCATACTCTTCCTTCCTGTTGCTTGGCCCTAACTTGACTTTCTTTGCATTTACCCACTGCTAGAAATTATACCACCAACATTGGGAGGTAATGGTGTGGTGATGGAGTGGGTTTGAGAGACCACTGCTTCAGGTAATCAGTCTTTTTCAGGTAGGCAGAAGAGATGTGCTCTTTAATAAACGAGGAACTTGTTTTCTTTTTTTAAGGTGGTTTTGCCACACTGCTGGGCTAGTTTCCAACTCCTGGGCTCAAGGAGTCTTCTTACCTCTGCGTCCTGTGTAGTGGACAATAGGCATGCCACTACACTGGCTGGGGGACTGTACTCTTGAAGTCCTTGCCCAGGGATGAGCAGGGACACTAGTCTCAGGCAGCAGAGATGGCTTGCTGTTCCTTAGAAGACCAGTAGACTAGTGGACAACAAAGGTTTTTTTAATTATAACTATTTTTTTTTGAGGCAGAGTCTTGCTTTGTTGCCCAGGCTAGAGTGAGTGCCGTGGCGTCAGCCTAGCTCACAGCAACCTCAAACTCCTGGGCTCAGGCAATCTTGCTGCCTCAGCCTCCTGAGTAGCTGGGACTACAGGCACATGCCACCATGCCCGGCTAATTTTTTCTATATATATTAGTTGGCCAATTAATTACTTTCTATTTATAGTAGAGACGGGGTCTCGCTCTTGCTTAGGCTGGTTTCCAACTCCTGACCTCGAGCAATCCACCCGCCTCGGCCTCCCAGAGTGCTAGGATTACAGGAATGAGCCACCGCGCCTGGCCTAATTATAACTATTTTGAATAATCTGTTTCACACTTGGTCTTGATGTTGATATTGCCCTGTAGTAATGATTTTGGAAATGAGTAAATTGAATCCTAAAGAGATTGTTATGCTGTGGGTAGGAGTACATTTAATAAGTAAGATTTGAAGGGAATCTTGTGATAGTATGCTATTTTTTCCTCTGGGTTTGAGGTTCAAGGAGCCTACAGGGATCTTCCAATATGGAGAAGTGTTGGGACACTCCGTTATATGGTTTGCAGTATGCTGCGCTGAGGTTTACTAAAGAAATAGTGGATTGGATCAAACGAGTTCTGTAATTTACACTTAACTATTCACAGTTGGGAAGGAACACTGTGATCTTTTGACTCCTTAGCCAAGTTTAGTTCACATAATCATCTCTAAAACATCATTGCTCTTTAGCTTGTTGGTCTTTATTTACTAAATTAAAATGTATGAAAATAGGCCAGGCGAGGTGGCTCACGCCTGTAATCCCAGCACTCTGGGAGGCCGAAGCGGGCGGATTGCTTGAGGTCAGGAGTTCGAAACCAGCCTGAGCAAGAGCGAGACCCTGTCTCTACTATAAATAAAAAGAAATTAATTGGCCAACTAATATATATATAAAAAATTAGCCGGACATGGTGGCACATGCCTGCAGTCCCAGCTACGCGGGAGGCTGAGGCAGTAGGATTGCTTGAGCCTCGGAGTTTGAGGTTGCTGTGAGCTAGGTTGACACCACGGCATTCACTCTAGTCTGGGCAACAAAGTGAGACTCTGCCTCAAAAAAAAAAAAAGTATGAAAATAGCTAACATAATTCTCAGGTGATGGAATTTGCTTTTTATTTTTCTGGATTGTATGTTTTTCATGTTTTGAAAATAAAAGGGAATGAGGGGGAGAAAGCAGGGGTCATTGCTGAACCCTGACGGTCAAAGGTAAGTGAATGTTTAATCTCAGTCACTTGATTATTCGTGTTTTCCTTGTCAATATCTGAAAGTAAACATAGAAAAGTTTTTCAGTTGTTTGAGGTGTGTATGTAAAATTCATGATGCTGACTTGAAGCTTTTCCCTTCTCTATTTTGAACAATAGGTACGTTCTATGGATGAGCTGAATCATGATTTTCAAGCACTTGCTCTGGAGGGAAGAGCGATGGGCGAGGTAAGTGAACTGGTGTTTCAGAAAAGTGGGTCTATTTTTAAGGGAAGATTGGAGTTGTCTTTCATCAAGTGTGTCTGAATCTAGTCTCCAGAAGTACGTGCTTGCTCTTCCTTGTTGCCATCCTCATGGTAGGAATGGGATGCTGGAGAATTTTGCTAAAACTATATCATTATAAGAAGAATGTTAACCATAGCCCAGTGTCTAAAACAAAAAAGAAAGAAAGCAAAATATGAACACAAATTATTAAATATTAATAAGTCAGATATTAATTGAGACATTTAAATTTTAAGAAATTTTAATTTTATGTGCATCAAATGTTTTCACCTTTGCCTCATTTTCCAATGGCTAGGTTCTTTTGCGGTGGAAAAGAACTCTTAGATTGCTGGTAACCAGAGTATGTAGATAATCTATTTTTAGAATAGTGCTTTTTTTGAGGAAATTGTTTAGCATTCCATTGTGAAGGGGAGATTGTTAGGTTTCTGGTGAAATAATTTTTTTATGGAGATAGAGACCTGAACCATCATCCCAAAGGGAAAATTCAGACATTAACTTTGTTTGTAATGTTTAAAATTTACAAAAATAAAATATACTTTCATTCATTATATTCCTAGGGAGGGTTACTATAATTCTAAAAAGAAATGGGAGTATCGATAGCTAAAGTATAGGCACCTTCTGGTGATTCTAGTTGTTGACAATAAGCATGTATTGATGCCAGAGGTAGAATACACAGTTTGAATTAATTCCTTAAAATGTCACAGGCTCACAAATCCCCGGGGACATTTGGTTCAGGCACTCTCATTCTGGAGAGTAACCTTAGGTTTTCTCTAATGTTTTATTTTTTGTATATCTGTTATTTAACAGCTCCCACATCTACTTTAATGTTTTAAAAGAGGAAGAATTGCTATTCTGTATTTCTCATTTATACCATTTACTAGATACATTTGTTCTTTGATTTAGCAGATATTTTATCTAGGCACTGTGCTAGGTTCTGAGGATTCGAAATTTAAGATAATTTCTCTTCAGAATTTATAACAAATACTGATTGCCTTTTTGGTTAGACATTGAATAGTTAAAATCTTTATGTTTGGGTCTTGAGCTTCTTGCTTCTTTTGTTAAAAGATTTTGTTTCCAACTTTTCTGCATCATCTTGTGGTCACAGAGTCCAGTGTCCTATCATCTTGGGTTCATGGGTTTTTGACCTATTTTTGCTTACCTCCTTGAGCTTTAGGAGATGACTGGTAGATAGATGTCCTTGTGTTTCCTGTGCCTGCCTAATGTTGAAACAGTGCACATCAATAAACCCTATATGGTTATTGTATAAAAGACTTTGTCACTTAATTTTTGGAACACAGTTCGAACAGAAAGTTAACAGATTTGTAAGATATTAAGTATAGAGTGAGAAACTAAATTTGTCTTCTTCTCCACTTCTGTGATTCCACCCTGATCTACTCCACCAGAAATTCAGTTCCAGGATTTTTTTTTTTTAAATTAATGATATAACATACCAGTAATGCACTATAATTGCTAAATGCTTAATTTTAATCAAGTAGTGAACAAAATTTAAATAGAGGGTAAGTTTTATTTAAGTGACAAGTTGACAGTGTTAAATTCTGTATCATTTTTTCTTCCAGAAATGCTGTTTTTTGGTATATGTATATAATTCTTCAGGCATGGATATAGGCATATATTAATAATGAAACAAAGTATATTCCAGCACTAATGCTCTGTCACTCTTCCTCCTTTCCCTATTATTCACAAAGTAACAATAACAGCTACCATTTGTTGACCACTTATTAGGCAGATGGTAAGAGGTTTGTGTGCATTATCTCATCAATAACTCTGTGAGTACAGTTCTTTTATCCAGATAAGGAACAAGTCTGAGGGAGATGAATTAATTTGCCCCAATAACACATAGTAAGTGATGAAATTCTGACCTGGCTTCCTTTAACTGCAAAGCATGTGCCCTTAATTTAGAGTAAATGGCCAGGCATGGTGGCTCACGCTTGTAATCCTAGCACTTTGGGAGGCCAAAATGGGAGGATCACTTGAGGCTAGGAGTTTGAAACTAGACTGTTCAACATAGCTGGACCCTATTTCTGCAAAAATAAAAATAGAAAAATTGATTGAGTGTGGTGGCGCACACCTATGGTCCCAGTTACTAGGGAGGCTGAGGCAAGAGGATTGCTTGAACTCAGGAGTTTGAGGCTGTGATGTATTATGATGATGCCACTGTACTCTAACCCAGGCAACAGGAACAAGACCCTGTCTCAAAAAAAAGAGAGTAAATTAAGCCAGTACTTGTAAAATAATTGAGAGGTAAACCACTGCATTTTAGTAAGCTTTATAAAAATCAGTATTTTAGGGGAGGATTAAAAATATGCCTTATAATACCCTCTTCCAAAATATAGAACATTTACTGAAGTTATTTTTTGAAAGTATAACCCAGTGTCTAGACATGACGGGACAAACCCAAGTATGGAGTAAGGTATCTGTGCTCAAGGAACTAGGTGAGGAAACAATAACTATACACATGAAAACAGAGTAAACGGTTTTTTGCTCTATATGGTTGAAGTTTAGAGAAGGAAGAATCATTATTGGCAGGACTGGTTGGAGGTTAATGGAGGAGGTGTACACACTGAGAAACATCTAGTCTAGTTGGGATTTGGATAGGTGTAGGTTGGTAGGAGTATGTTTTTTGTAGCAACGTGAGAACAGCACAAAATGAAAATAAACTTTTATAATAAAAGTAAAAAACACAGCGTCTGATTAATAAATTTCCTTCCTTTTTAACAATAAAGCATCTCTGAGAAGGGAGTGTGCTTAAATATAGTAATTACCCATGTAAACAATAAAAGGTCAAGTAAATTGCATGACTTTAAGTCAGGAACAGCATATTTTTGTTGCAGTTATTTTATATGTTTTTGTGTGTACACACACATGAATCCTCATTAGCATAAACAATACTTATGTATAAGAATGTATGAATCTTCAGAATTGGTTCCATTCAAAGTAATCGATTTCTAGTAGTTAGTGCTGCTTGGCTCTTACCATATTTTTTTCTTCAAAGCCACTACCGGACTTTTGGTGTCACTTTGAAAGATTTAGAGCATTTCTTAGTAGACATCTTCTAAGAAGTGGCTACTTAAAACATCACTCAAACCTTGCTGGTTGTCTGAAGTGCAGCTGTTAATAGCTGAAGGACTCACAGTACAAATGCTTTATGTCACTTCTGTTCATAAAAAGAAGACAGGAAAATGTTTTAGGATTAGGGCCACAAATTATTTTAAAATATTTTATCTGCTTTCCTTGCTAGCCCCCTTTATTCCATCTGATAGTCCTGAAAAGTTTAAAGGCACATAATTTAGCAGCTTTTATTTACATATGAAAAGATTAATCTGTTAGTTGAATATTCAAGAAGGTATCGAGGGAGGCTCATTGATTCTTGGGTTTCTGGCCTCTGTTTCTACACCGGTTTGATTTATGATCTTGCATGACTTATTTGCTCCACCTATAGGAGGGCAGCACTGTTACTGTCCATGTCCTATAAAAGTTGGACTTTTTAAAAAGGAGAGAAGTTTTAATTGAAAGTTCTTTGAGAGCCTTTGGCAGAAATGCACCTTATTCTGCATAATTGGTTTTCTGACTTTTAAAAATCAAGGAACTTTTTTCTTCTGAAGATTCCTTAATGTTTTACATGTAGTAAACTTGCCAACTACCCAGGGAGGTTAAGGTAGTAGTGAATACTTTCCTATTTCTGAAATAAGTGGAATGCATTTAGATATGTGGTCCTGCATATTTGTCTTAGAAAACTGAAGCATAGACAACCCCTTGATAATAGAATAGGTAAGTTTGTAAACCTGATGAAGGAATCTAGAAAGTGTTCTGTATATGGAGTGTTTACAGGAAGTAGTAGAATAAGGTGAGATATATTTAAATTATAGCTGCCGATTCTCATTAGACATTATGTAGGAATTCTGTCCACATTTGTGGGATGGTAAAATGGCCTATAGAGGGAGGAATTTGATGGTGATTTGGCTGTTAACCCAAAGAAAAGTAAAACTTGTTGGGATGGTACTGGGTCAGAACCCTGAAGCCATGCCTTCTAACCTTGGTTCAAACATTCATCTTCTTTGGACTTTGCTTTTTTCCACCAGTAAGACAAAGATGTTGGACTGGATGGTTTCCCAGATCCTCTTCAGGTCTAAGGTTCTTGGAGTCTGCCCTTATTTCTTTGTCTTCGGAAATAAGAATAGTTTTGGCTTTTTTAGGATATATCAGAGTGCATCTAAGGGTCATTTTAGATTGACTTCTCCCTTGTAATTTAGAGATTTTGTAACTTTCCATTGGGTTCTGTAAAATGACTGATTCACCCGTCTAGCTGTTTATGGCGCTGAAATGTCCATCAGAGTTCATGGGATGGTAATTCTGGAATTAGGGCAAGTGGGAGCCTAACGTGGAGGCCACATCTGTTAAATTCTTTTCTACATCTGTTTTCCACATCTGTTAAAATCTTTCCATTGTGGCAAACAGTGTCTCATAGAATTGGAGGCATTTGGTAGCTAAAATTTCTTCTAGAATCCACAGCCCTGAAAGGGCCACCTTACACTGATAGTTCTTTGCAATTAGGGTCACATAAAAGTAGATCAGTTGACTCCAAGATGAGTTTTGGAAAGGAGACGTATTGTCTGCCAGCCAAATCATCTGTCTTTTCTTGGAGAGGGGAAGAAAAATTAGTAATGCTTTAAGGTGTAATAATATAAAAATATCTGACCAAGTAGTATAACTAATGCTTTTTTTTTCCCTTCCAAAATGTAGATTTTGAGTACAGATAGAAATGGTAAAAGGTGCCTAGTTCTATTAACTTTCTGATTTTTGGGCATTTTTGACAGCTTGTTCTTTTTTTTTTATTTAAATCATAATTATTTTCTTATTAGCTTTTACTTCTTTTCTTTTACCTCCCTGATAGTTCAGAGCAAAGGATGAGAGCTTGTTCTTAAAATGAAATGTTTGCTTTAGAGAAAACAAAGCTAGCCAGGCCAAGTGGCCTAGAGGAACAAGATCTAAATAATGGCTTACTTGTATAGGTTGATGACTGACTCTGTGTTAGAGGACATATGACCTTTTCATGCATATTGTTTGGGGAAGTTCCTGGGACCTCTTAATAATTTTAGGATTTGGAGGAACAAGATAGGAGAAGGTAACTTCTAACCTTGGAAATGTGGGTACATTTGACATTTGGAATCTGGTTCCCAGTTTTATCTTGTCACTTTGAGACCTGTGTGTAACCCCGCTCATTCCAATATCTGTCTTCTAGCCTGCACTGGGAAGACTAGGTAGACCTACTACTCTTTATGTTGAGCAATCTTGGAACATTTGAATGGAGCAAAACATACTCTAGCTGATCCGACATACTTACTGCTTAATCTGTTTTAATTTCTTCCCTTTCTTCATTCTCCTTTGGCTAAAATGTTATTCTTTCATTCACATCAGAGTGCTTTACTGAGCATAAACCAACTAAATAACTATAATGAACATCAATACCTTTTAATATCATTATCTATGATATCATTGACAGTATTATCTACATGACTTTCCTAACAGGTTTTTGAGAGATATTA
Source organism: Mirza zaza (assembly GCA_008750895.1). NCBI lineage: Eukaryota > Metazoa > Chordata > Mammalia > Primates > Cheirogaleidae > Mirza > Mirza zaza. Next base: position 35,941 of record VSMD01022680.1, read on the forward strand.
TTCCCATATTTTTTTTAGGTGAGGAAAATGAGCCCTAAAGTTAAGTGACTACAGCTAAGGTTATACATGTCAAGATGTGGATTAACTTTAAATTCTATTTTCTTAGTCTCAGAAATAACAGCTAGAAAATATCGAGCATATACAGTCTTCCCAGTTACTCTGGTAATCAATTCCTGTGATTATAATTTTCACAGTGGTCCTGCAATATCTTTTACAGATGAGATAAGCAAGCATTAGAGAGGTTAATACTGTCATGAGCCAGCTGTTTGAATCCAGAGCTTTCACTCCAAATCCTGAGTTTTTCTACTGTTTGTTTCTGCGTGTTTAGGGTCTACTCATTCAAAATCCAGCTTCAAATATCAAATCCTCTGTTAAAGCTTTTGTGTTCTCTCCAACTAGAAGCTATGGAGAGGAATTCAAGTAGCAAGTGATTTGTGTAATTCTTATGGCCCAAATTTATTCTGTATGTAATGATTTGTGCATATAGTGATGTTTTCTGTTTCCTTACAAGTTTGTTGAGGTCAGGGCCTTCAGCTGACAATGTGCTTTATAAACAGTAGCTGCTTAATGTATTGTGTTGAAAGAATCATGTAATAGTAAATATTTTTTTTCTAAGCATGAGTTCCTCTTTGCTTTGACTTTTACACCAGAAGTTGGTATCCCTGTCACCCAAGAGACAGGGTTGTATTTGAAAATATTGGTTGTATTTTCTGTTCAGATGACTTTTCCACATTTAGGGATGTGGGGGTGTGGAGGAGAGGATAAGTATTGAAAGCGTTTATTCAGCCTTTCTGCAAATATGTACCTTTTGAGCTATTCATTAGTTAATTTTTGTGAGCATTAAGTATATAAGCTGAATAATAAATTAGCAATGCTATATTATTATACAAGTTGAATTTGACATAAAGGCATTTGTTATAATGGATATTTTGTTTAATATAGTTGTAACCAGATCAATATGATGCCGGGGCATGGAAACATATCCTCATTATATATACACAACCAGACATAATGATGTTTAGAAAACTAGATTTACATTTGTTATATTGCTTGCTCAAACTTGTATTAAAACTATATTGTGTGTAATTCCTTCTTGTTTACTGTAACTTCGGTGATAAGGAACCAGAACATCAAAGCTAATTCATTGTACTTTGATTAATGTATGCTGTGGTTCTCATTATAGCAAAGCATGTAGAGAAAGAAAGTAGTTTATTTTCTGTATTGATATTCCCTGTATATGTAGCAGCCATATCTATTAAATACTCATTTCCTGGAACGAAGGAAAAAGGGAACTTGTCTATACTGAGATCCTGGTCTTGTCAATTCAATAATTAAAAATACCCTGAGGCTGACTGTGTGGATGTATTAGAGAATGTTTGGTCCCATCTTGAGGTGAAGTATTCTTCTCTCAGTTGAGCTTTTTGCTTCCTGCTTAGGGGATGTAAGGGGGTCGGTCATGACCAATCTAGATACTTTCACAGTTTTTTATTTGTGACCTTTACAGTTTCCTAAGTGATTTGGGGGCTTATCTTTTACACACTGGGCTCTCACGTACTGTTGTAAGAATCATTTATGTAATTATTAAAGTATAGATCTATTATGAATAGGTGAAACCTATTATAGATGAAACATATATAGATGAAACCATATAGTTTATATATATGTAGAAACATAGGAACTTATTTATAGGTAACGGAGGTAACATAGTGCTGTTTCCTTATATGCTGTTCCTGTGTTATGTAGAAAAGCCTGATTCACCTCAGGCATTTCATCATTTTCTGAACAACTTTGTCAATCTGTCAGGTTTTATGAAGATAATAAAGTTGTTTATTTGGCTCTGTCCCAATAACTTGAAATGGAAACGTATAAAGAAAGCTTTAATTTCAAACTCAGGAAGGGATGTGCAGTGAAGAAAGGATCAGGGTAGAGCTTCCTCAGGCTAATTTATGACAAAATAACATGGAGTTTGGGGTGCTAATAGTATTTCTGAATGTTTTTCGAAGGACTTGTTTTATGAAAATATGAACAGTGTCTTTTATGTGCTTGCTTTTGAGGATGAGGTTGTTGACAGTGGTTGTGTTGTTTGTTGTGTAAAGAACATAGGAAACCTGTGCATGTTGGAGTTTAACAGTAGTCATCAACTTGAAGAGCCCAGTGTTTGCAACTCTACTAATTTGTGGTTGTTCTATAATTTAAGAGCTGCCAAATTCTTACCTCTATTTACTTGATTGCTCTTTTTGCTCTTACTCTTCCCCAGCAACCCACAATGGATTTTCAGGGCAAGCTCATTACCCTTTGGACTTATAAAACTTAAACTTGCAATACCATACTCTTACATACCTGGATCCATTTTGCTGTAGCTTTTGCATTCAGCTGACTCTGCAGAATAGATTCCTAATTAAAAGAACTTCAGTGATAGACTGGCTTATGAATACTTAATGACTTCATTCTTGAATCATCATAATGAGCTCTTAATTTTTGAAATTATATAGTCTTTTTTTTTTTTTTAAACATGCCATGAAAGCTGAGTGAGTCATCTAAGCTGCAGTTCCATCCTTGCCTCCACTTCATAGGTCGGTCCCTTCTCTTACCATTTCATGCCTTGATTATTGCTGTGGCCTCTTTGCTTAGACTTCTAGTATCCATTGCTTTCCCTCACCCCATTTTGTGGAGGACCATCAGATAATCTTTTTTTTTTTTTTTTTTTTTGAGACAGAGTCTCACTTTGTTGCCCAGGCTAGAGTGAGTGCCGTGGCGTCAGTCTAGCTCACAGCAACCTCAAACTCCTGGGCTCAAGCGATCCTACTGCCTCAGCCTCCCAAGTAGCTGGGACTACAGGCATGTGCCACCATGCCCAGCTAATTTTTTCTATATATATATCAGTTGTCCAATTAATTTCTTTCTATTTTTAGTAGAGATGGGGTCTCACTCTTGCTCAGGCTGGTTTTGAACTCCTGACCTCGAGCAATCCTCCCACCTCGGCATCCCAGAGTGCTAGGATTACAGGCATGAGCCACTGCGCCCGGCCCAGATAATCTTTTAAAAATGAATTTTACAGTGATACTCCTTGTTGCTGCCTGTTGGATTAGAGCTCAACTCCCCAGTGCTCCAGATAGCCGCACTGGCAACTAGCACTAGTTTAGTTGTGTTTTTTTTTACTGTCTTCTACTGCTGCCCTGGGTTGATGGCCAGTCCTTCAGGTGGGCACCTGCTCTACCTGCTTTCACTTTTACTTTTGTTCATTGTAGAAGGTCCTTTGCATTGTCTTGGCCACTCTAAATTTTGCCCCCTCCTTTAAGGCACTCTTGACTAGCCCTGTCCCAGGTTCATTACTGTTCTTTCTTCATCCGTAGCAGCTTGTGAAGTTTAACAGCCTGGACCATGCTATTAAGCAGTGTCCCTATCTTAAAATATATGGTAACAAGCCATACCTGTAATCTCAGCACTTTGGGAGGTGGGAGGTAGAAGAGGGATGATTGCTTGAGACCAGGAGTTCGAGACCAGCCTGGGCAACTAAGTGAGGCCCCATTTCTACTAAAATAAATAAACAAATAAAAAACACCTTGTAACCGTATCAGTTTGATTTCTGGTTTTTGTTTTTAATCTTTTAAGTTCTTTCTGGTCAAAGAATGTCTTTTACTATTTTTTTGTTATATCCAGTAGTAGCTAGTGCAGGCTGTGCATTTCAGGATGTGTGCAAGTAGTATTTTTGTGTACATTATACGTCAGATGCCGAAACTTTTGATTTTTCAATACCCAGAAAAGCAATGTTGTTTTTTTACATGTGGGGCAGAAGATTGACCAGTCTTAAGTGATTGTGTGGTTTCATCCTTAGTGGGGGCAGGTTATTTAAAGGTATTAGATACAGCTGTTAACAGTGCCTAATAACGCAGGAAAATGTTTTTAAAAATCTGCTAATTCATGTAATGAATAATTATAATTCTGCAACAAATTAAACTTTTCTAAAAAGGAGTATATTAGATTTCAGTCAAAAGATAGTTTTTGAGACCATTACTATGGAAATCTGTTTTCAGTGGTAACCATTTGCCACAATAGGATAAAAATTTTAAGCATTAATAGAAGTCAGATTGTGATGATGCCTAGTAGAGAAATATGAATAAAATTATAGCAGATGTTGATTCTTAGACAATTTTTTTGAACAAAATGATTTGAATAAAATGAAGGAGAACAGAAAGAAAACAAATATTTTATCATTTAAAAATAATCTTTACACATAAGTATTGAGTAACTGACTAAAGAGTGTGAGGATACTTAGTGAGTAGCTATACAAGCAGAAAGTGAGAATTTGGACGATCATATTCCTTAATTGAAAGAGAAAGTGAAAATGAAAAACAAAAAACTTTGCTTTATATATTGACTTTTAATTTAAAAAATAACTGGACTGTAATGGAACCACAGCATTTTAAATAATACTTATTTAAACTAAGGTTTTCAAAGTGAGTTAGAAGTTTAGTTATTGCAGGTTGAGTCTCCTTTTTCTGAAATGCTTGGGACCAGAGTGTTTTGGACTTCGGATTTTTTTGGATTTTGGAGTATTTGTGTTATACTTAACTGGTTGACCATTGCAGAAATCTGAAGTGCTCCAATGAACATTTCTTTTGACCATCACATTGGTGCTCAAAAAGTTTCAAATTGCAGAATTTTGGATTACAGATGCTCAACCTGTTTTGAAATTTAAGATATGAGCTCTTTCCTTAGAATTGCTACTAGGCTGGGCGCGGTGGGTCATGCCTGTAATCCCAGCACTCTGGGAGGTCAAGGCGGGTGGATTGTTTTGAGCTCAGGAGTTCGAGACCAGCCTGAGAAAGAGCGAGACCCCATCTGTACTAAAAAGAAAATAGAAAGAAATTAGCTGGACAAATAAAAAATATATAGGAAAAAAAAATTAGCTGGGCATGGTGATGCATGCCCGTAGTCCCAGCTACTCGGGAGGCTGAGGCAGGAGTATCGCTTGAACCCGGGAGTTTGAGGTTGCTGTGAGCTAGGCTGACACCATGGCACACTAGCCCGGGCAACAGAGTGAGACTCTGTCTCAAAAAAAAAAAAAATTGCTACTAACTTTTATCAATTTGAAATTATGTTGAAGTGAAATAACGTCTACTTAAGAGAAAATGCCTTTTTATTTGCAATGAATTCCAGACCCCCGAAATGTTAATTTTTATTTATTAGAAAATAAGTTGTTAATTATAGCAGGTATTTTTTAATGAGTAATTCATAACCCACACACCAACAGGCACCTTTCTGTTATTTTTCTTTCCACTCTTGATCCATAATGGAAGAATGCATGAGGAGAAGCAGTCTTTACATGTACAGTTTTGTATTTTACTTCTAAAATGTAATGTTATTTTATAAATATTACATATAGTTATTATGGCTGTTTTTGGTGAGCTTACATTATTATACCACAGCAAATTTATTGTTGAATATTTTGTTTGCTTCCAACATTTTTGTTCTTATAAACACGTTGAATGTAGAGTTTTCTTTTGAATTTTTTTGTCGAAATAAATGCTCAGTAATGAGCATGACTTTTTTTTTTGGTGGGGCTGGAGGCAGGTTCTCACTCTGTTGCCCAGGCTAGAGTGTAATGGCATGATCATAGCTCACTACAACCTCAAACTCCTGGACTCAAGTAGTCCTCCTATATCAGCCTCCTGAGGAGCTGGGACAACCAGCCTGCATCACCATGCCTGATTTTTCTGTTTTTTGTAGAAATGTTCTTGCTGTGTTGTTCAGGCCTGGCCTCTAGGGAGCTTCCCGCCATGGCCTCCCAAAGTGCTAGAATTACAGGCATGGGCTACAGTACCTGGCCTAGAGCATGAACTCTTTCTGAGACATTTCCTAAAGAATTGTGGTGACAGTGAGTGGATGAACCTGTTTGATGTTTAAGCCTTGTAAAGGATATCAATATGTACTTTTATGTTTTTTAAACCAGATCTTTCAGAAGAGATACTTTAGTAAGGTAAAACTTTTATGTAAATGAAGTTTTTAGTAATAACTTATATCGCTATAGTTCTTAGTATTTACGAAAGCACTTTGTGTACTATGTCACTTGATTTCACAACAGCAGTCTATGGTATGGAGAGGCTAGATAAATCCCCTAGGGCATTAAAATTTTGAAGGGACTTCTGAAAGATATATATTTTCACTGGTCAGACTAGAACATGTGATTACCAGTGGTTACCAGTCACACTTCTTCATTTCAGTCAGTTTTGAAAGGTCCTGTCTCTGATTTGATGTCAACTTCTTTTAATGTACTGAATGGGATACAAATAGATACTAAGAGAGTAATACCTTTATTTATTTATTTTTTTTGGCTTTGTCTTACCAGCTGGTTAAATATCAGGTATTTGACTCCTGCATTGGCTACATTGCAGGGAAACTAAGTTTGTGTTGGAAGTTTGAGTTGTCAGCTAGTAGATCATAACTGATTATGCCTGCAAAGCTGTAGCATCCCTGTGAGTAGTACTTCTTAAGAAACTCAGTTTCTGCTCTGAAAGCTCTGTGCTGCCTATATGAGTGTGTAAGCAGTTACCTAATATTTTATTCCTTATGAGTACAGAGTAGTTGTTGGAGGGCCCATTTAGTGTTGAGAACATAGGAAAACCTCACTGATGTGTCCCCTTGCCCATATTAGTGGTAGTATGGGCAAACAAGTGCAGGCTTTAATAATCATCTTGCCTCTCTGCAGTTTCTGCAAAGCTGCATCGTAGTTCTTGTGTTTTGTTTGTTGGGGCTGTTAATTTTATGGGATTTGTACTGAAGTGACCTGGGTTTTGGCTGTGCTTGCCATGTCTCCTGGTTGAGTACATAGGAGTATTTCATTGGCAAACCATTAGTATAGAGATGTCTGTTGGTTGCTACTGTGCTCTTAAAGAATAGCAGCTGACTCTTTGAGTAGTTTCTATGAGTTCAGCATTATACTATGTCATTACATACTTTTATCTCATTTGTTGTTCACCATAGTCCATTTTGTGGGTAAGAAAACTGAGGCAGATTAAATTCACACAGATGAGATTTAAAACCAGTTTTTAAAATGATTTCAGAGCATTCATGTGTGTTTTATCACTGTATTCCTTCTTAAAATAAGAAGCCTGGAGGTTCTTGATTTTCTCAGCTTTTTATTGTTTCCGTTGTATTTAAAGGATTCTTAGCAGAAGTTTATGATGAGATGATTGATTAAGTGTGGTATTGTGTATTTTTTTTTGTTGTTGTTAGATGAAAAGGAAAAAGTGTTTTGAGACAAATTTTAGAAGTTCTCAAATGGTTAACTTTCTGTCTTGTTCTCCAGAGGCCTCACTGATAAGCTTACTGATTTCTTTACTTACGCCTTGGCTTTTATGAATCTATGGTTCAGGATGGGATAAATGTATGTTTTTCTCCCAAAGATTTGAGGACCGACACTATTGGTGGGGCAGTTAGGAATCCCATTTAATAGAACATTACAAGGAAGAGTACAAGATCTTTATTGCTAGGGATGATAGGACCTCCCAAGTCCTGGTTCTCAGTTTGTAGGTCTTGAAATGGACTTTCATCACTAATTCAGAGATGAGTAGATTACGGGATTGATACCCGCCACCCCCCGACCACAGTAGACTAATGTATAAAAACTAAAATGAGTTCTACTAATTTGTAAGGAGAAATAATAACTCTCAAGTGGACAGGATAATTGGGTTCAGTGAATGGCATGCTTGGCTGCAGGAGGAAGCCAGTTCTTCGAAGAAGCTTGCTGGGTAAGCACGGTTGCAGCCAGGGGAATTACTTAGATGTGTTTAGTGTCTGCTGTAATTAAGCTACTCTCTAATGTGATGCATCAATTGCTTTTATAGGGATAGACATGTTTGTGCATCTTATGCTCTGTCCCTAAATGTACCCACTGAGTAAATAATACTCCCTGTCTAACTCTCTGGCTCTCCTTTGCTTTTGCTGGACCAATTCTGAATTCCTATTATCTTCTTTGAAATTGTCAAATCTTGTAATCTTCTTATTGCTTAATCTTTGTTTAAAGGGAACTTTGTAAATCTTAGCTGGGATCTGTTGCTTTTTGCCCTGCACCCTCCCCCCCATTCCTCTCCCTCCAAAAAACCCCCAGTCTTTATTTCTAACTTCTTAATGGGGCAAGTAGGAAGTATCTTTTCATAGGTTAGTTGCATATTGGTGATTGAATTTAAGTGTGGCTCAAGTGAGGGTCTGGTCCTTCCTGGTCTTTATGCCAGAGGGTTGGCAAACCTGGGTATTTTAGCTAATGCGGTGGGTGATATTATCTCCAGGGAGGTTACTGCTGAATTTGTAATGGCACTTGAGTAACACATCATCACTTTGTTTTATAATTCAGAAGTTTCTACCTCCTTTTAATATGATCAAATTTGAACAGCAAGATGTATCTTTTAGTTTACTCTTGAATGTAAGTGATTGCCACTAATTCTCAGTGACCTTAACATGTCAAAGTTGATTTAATTTTGCAGAGTTTAAAAAGCCAGTCATTTTTAATACACAAAGGCTGTAAGACAAAGTAGGGCAGAACATGTAATAGAATGTAGGTAATTATTTTTTCCAAATTCAAAAAAAGCATTTCACTTTCTATACTTGGTTTTAAATATTAGAAATGGAACAAAAAATCTTTCTTGAAGACAAACTCCTAAAAAATGTTTCAAATATATAAAAGTACCACTGTATGTTCATAGCTGCATTAATCACCCCAAAGTTTAGTGGCTTAAAACAACACAATTATTTAAAACTCGAAGTTTCTATAGGTCAGGAATGCAGGCATGGCTTTGCTTGGTCCTCTCTTTCAACATCTGTCACAAGGTGCAGTCAAGATTTCAACTGTGGTTGCATTAATCTAAAACCTTGATTGGGGTAGAGTCTGTTTCCAGGCTTACTTATGTGGTTGATGTTGGGATCTGTTCTTTGTTGGGTGGACGGCCTCAGTTCCTAATGAACTGTTGTCCAGAGTTCTTTCTTGGTTCCTTGCCAGGTGGACCTCTCTGTAGGGCAGCTCATAACATAGCAGCTGTCTTCATCAAACCGAACAAACAGGAGGGCAAGATGAAAGTCATATCCTTTTGTAACCTCGAAAGTAACATCCCATTACTTGCCTTATGTTATTTTCTAGAGGACACTTCGCTTAGGTCCAGTCCCTAGTAAAGGGAAGCGATTACATAAAAGGCACAAGTACTTGGAGGTGAAGATCTTTAGTAGTCATTTCAGATGCTGCTTGCCACAACAGTTGAGTTATAGATGGATATATTTTAGGAGGAAAGAGAGAAAGGGTAGGTTCTATGTAAGATCCAAAGACTTTTAAGAGTTTTGCTAAGTCTGCTTCTGTCTTTTCCCAAGTCCCTTGGCTCAGTATTTTGCTTTTTCCCAATTTGCAGAGCACCCTTACAACTCTCCACATTCCTCTCCCATCAGGATGCTATGACCCTCTTTTCTTACCTCCTTTTTTTTTTATCTTTTCTAAATTTGTCTTTTAATTCCTTGCCATTTCCATCGATAACAGTTCATTGATCTTCTCACTGCTACTTTTGTGAAATCTTACAGTTCTAATACTTTTTTGGGCTGCTCCTAGCATGGATTTAGGATTTTTATTTACATTGATAATAGTGGGAGAAATGGTTGCCTCTTGGTGTCTGAGCTAGAGACTTGTTTGTATTTTGGGTGTGGATTCCTTTGAGACTGTATTACACATGTTACTACATTGAAGTACAATCTCAACTTTTTAGCACTTTGCTTCATGTTTGCTGTGTTTCCTTTTGAGGGAATTTAGCCTGGAAACAACCTTGCTTATGTGTTCACCTCCTTTTGCTGGCTTTGCACATTATGACAACTAGCATGCTACTGTGAAAGGTGACAGGATCCCAGGATTGATTTTTAAAGCCTTGAGCTCAAAGGCTGTTTTCAGTAAGCAATTTGACAAATTATGAACAAGACTATATTTGCATATGGAGGCGGCTGATACTTTAAGAATCTGTTCCTGAGTTTTGAATAAATATTTACAAATTTCTGTGAAGAGGGATGAACATTTAAAAAAATTAAAGGGCAAGAATGGTTTTGATTACCTTTGCTTTCTTACCACTATAATGTGGAACATAAAATTAATCAACAAGTGCGGCGACCCTTGTGCTGATATTCTTTCTTCTGATACACAAAGGAGTAGTTAATGTGGACTTCTGTTTGCTGTCATTCTCTACAAAATACAGGAGAAAATATGAATTTTAGTTGGAAAAGGCACAACCAATGGAGAAGGAAATTCTAGTTGTAATCTTCCGAAAGGGCATTTTCAAGACTAAAAGGAGAAAAAAGTTTAAAAACAGGAATTCTTGACTTGGCCCTAGCATGGTTTACATTAATTTTCAGTATTCGGTTTGTGATTTGACAACTATTTTGCTTAGGTGTGATGCCGTTGAATACATTTTTTGAGAACCTACTGTGCGAGGCACTGAATACCAATGTCTCTGATCATCACAGCAATCTGGAAAATATTCCCTGCATCAGTAAAAAGAGAATGAGGCCCAGGGCAGTTTGTAATATTGCACGTGAAAACTTCAAAGTTGTCTAGTCCAGCGCTTCTTGACTCTAATGCTGAGCTTTGATCTGGGTGCTCTCCCATTTTACCCTGCTCCCCATTTTCCCCCAAATCCCCTCAAGGTGACAGCCCTTAACTGCTCATCTTCAAGCAATTTAGCCCTCAGTGCAATTAAATGCCAAACCAAAATGTGTGTTTTAACATGATCTTGTTTGATTAAAAAATGACAAATTAGGGCCCAAAGAGAAACATGTGCAGGAAACTGCTTTGGTCCTGGTGGTGACCCATGTCCATTAGATAGTTATGGAGCTACTTAAGGGTAGATTAATATTATGCTGAGAAACCCAGAAATTAGATTTGGCAAGCTGAGATTTATTTTAGTGAGTGCAAAGTTTAGTTATTCTTACATTATTACTGGGTTATGGGTTAATTTGGAAAGTTAAACCTTTATTGTCAAGGAGGAGAATAAATGTTTTGTGCTTTGGGTTTTTTATTGTGTTACTTTTAGAAATTCAACTTTCCAGGTGTGCCCTTTTACACTCAAAAGCAGTGGTTAGATGAGATGCTATGTCCAACTTCTTAGTTTCTTGTCTGAGTAATAGCAGTTAAAAAAGGAAGCGAGTAGGGGACATTTTAGTGAGTAAAGCTGGTGACCAAAACCAAGAAAGATGGGATTTGAGTGGAATTTTACTTTCTAATCCTGGTCACTAGTGCTTTGATCTCATGTAAACCACACTGTGTTTTGCTTGAAGGGTACTTGGCATTTCTTCTGTTGAAGCTTGAATAAAGTTCTCATATTGGTTTAGGGACAGGGCCTATGTTTCTATGAAGCATGGAATGATTTGTGAAGTCACTATAATGGCATTACCAAGTATTGTTAAAATTAATGGAGGTTAGGAGATTTTATTTCCCTCCCAGTAATCTGGGGAATAGTATTTCTGTCTTTCCAAAATCTTGGAGTAGGTTAATGTTGTAGTTGGGAAGTGTTTTGGTTAATGGAATCTCTGTGTATAAAGGAAGTGAATTTCACCTCTAGCATTCCATAGCTGAGGTTCATAGCTGAGTTCATGCTACAGCTTGAGTAACTTTGTATGGTAGTTAATACACATACAGGCAGAAGTGTTTTAATAGTTGTGGGTACTTTATAAGTAAGCGTCCACTTAGCAGTTAGCTAATTGGACCAATATTAGTTTCCCCCTCTCCTTAAAAATCTTGGCATGGGTTGAGCGAATAATTCTAGATATTTAAACTGAGCCTTTATTGGGTGATTTGATCAGTGTCCCACTTGCCTCTCTGTGACTTTTACCAAATATACTGTAGTGCTCTGACCACAGCTGTGTAGTCGGAACACTTTGATTAAAGACCTTCAGGGCACATAAGCATCTTTAGTACTCTTGTCTAAAAGAAAGTGTTGACTGCTGTACTTTCATCCTTTATGAATTCTTTAAAAGCATCTATTATTTTTAATTTGCAGCAGCTCTTGCCAGGTAAAAAGTTTTGGGAAACAGATGAATCCAGCAAAGATGGACCAAAAGGAATATTCCTGGGTGATCAATGGCGAGACAGTGCCTGGGGAACATCAGGTAATCTAGATCTAGCATCTGTACTGTGATTTATGCCTGTCTTAGAGCTCCTTTCCTCAGCAATTGGCAAGTCATGACTTTTACATCAGTGACATAAGCATGTCAAGCAATGTCCTGTCCTGTAGTATAATTGCCATTAAGGAGCTTATATGATGTAATTTATTAAAACATAATTAACACAAAATCAAATCTTTGACATTTTTTGAAGTGCTAGCCACAGGGGACTGGTCTTATTTGAAATGACCATAATTTGAGCTTAACTATTTGTTCTGTACTGCTGTCAGCATACTTGGAATTAGAAAACTCACACCTGCCATTTGAAGTTCACGTTTCTTTTTCTCCCCTTTCCCTTGTGTATCGTGTATGGGATAATCTATCTTTAAATGTGATTGGGACCAAATCAAGTCACTGGGCATGGACATTCTTTTGACAGACTACCCCTGAAGAGGGATGGGGAGAACTTGTAGAGGCAGACACACTGACAGCAGAAAGAAGTGACAGATGATAGGGAGGAAGGAGACAGAAAAACCCCAAAAGCTGATGTGCTGTGTTACAGTACAGTGTAAGAACAGAGCCTCATGATGACTTTGAGTCATCAGAAAAAACCAAATTATATTGTTGTTTTTAAAAAGGGCAGTAAAGTCGTATTTTGTTTTAGTAATATTATCAATAAAATATTTTAAAAAGAAGTTCTGCTACTCAAAAGGGGTAAACATTATTATATCCACTTAGCTAGATAAACCAGTTATGTGAACTGCTGAATTTCTCTGCTTTCCTGGATATACATGAGGGGTGTGTTCCGTTTTCTTAGCTTATGTTGAATGTCATACTTAGGGAAAGACACACAATAGGAGGTTTCGGCTCAACTGATCACTGCAGGTTTCCCGATTCCCAGTCATTGGTTTATCCATGAGACATCACTCGTAATTTGTTTGAGCCTCTGGCTGCACTGTATCATGCTTGTGTATCTTTTTTGTAGATCATTCAGTTTCCCAGCCAATCATGGTGCAGAGAAGACCTGGTCAGAGTTTCCATGTGAACAGTGAGGTCAATTCTGTACTGTCCCCACGATCGGAGAGTGGGGGACTAGGCGTTAGCATGGTGGAGTATGTGTTGAGCTCATCCCCGGGCGATTCCTGTCTAAGAAAAGGAGGATTTGTAAGTTGGCTTGAGGAACTTGTTCCTATGTATCTCTCTCTCTATTTTCTCCCCTAAAATAAAACATGCCTGTTTAGTTTCCTTAGCTACTCACAGCACTAATTACAGAGTATTTTAAAACACTTTTATTGTAAATAGAGCTCAGCAAACATAGTAGGAGTATAAACTAAACTTTTTAAAAATTTAGAAATAATGCTTTTTTGGGAACACATTGATAATGTGAGGTAAGAACTGAAATCTACATGAGGGTTCATTGGTCTACAAGAAAATGCCATTTTTGGTTTAAAACAAAAAAAAGGGAATTTTTTTTAAAAGCTGAATTTGGGGTGTCAATAGAGAATTTCAGATTTGAGTGCAGTGATTTGCCAATACTCAAGAAACTTTAAAATGAATCTGATATACAGGATTATTCTTGGTTGTTAGCTAGACTTTAATTGTAGAGTCATCTTTGGCCCTTCTTGAATAGTATTGCTTGTACCTGTCAGGGAACTAGAGATCCTTTATCTGTATTAATTTTTTTTTTTTTTTAGTTCATCATCATTGACCTCTCTGATGCTAAATTGTAGTCAAAGAAAGCCTCTGTTTCAACAGCCTCTTCCCTTTTAAGTCTTAAGCAGTCTTCCTCAAGCATCTTTGATAGCCTTCTGAAAACTATTTCTTTGTATCATTGATTTTCTAAATCTGAAAGTCTTAAGTCTGAAAGACTTTCATTTGAATCTTTCCCATTTTGTATTCTGTGACTGGTTTCCAAATCACCGCTAGAAGGCCATGAGAGGCACTTTGAATCTGTCTTCCCTCCTTTTCTCCTGACTCAACTTGTTTTGTATCTTTTTTTTTTTTTTTGAGACAGAGTCTCACTTTATTGCCCAGGCTAGAGTGAGTGCTGTGGCGTCAGCCTAGCTCACAGCAACCTCAAACTCCTGGGCTCAAGCATCCTGCTGCCTCAGCTTCCCAAGTAGCTGGGACTACAGGCATGTGCCACCATGACCAGCTAATTTTTTCTATATATATTAGTTGGCCAATTAATTTCTTTCTATTTATAGTAGAGATGGGGTCTCGCTCTTGCTCAGGCTGGTCTCGAACTCCTGAGCTCAAAGGATCCACCCACCTCGGCCTCCCAGAGAGCTAGGATTACAGGCTTGAGCCACCGCGCCCGGCCATTGTTTTGTATCTTTTTAAAGATCTTTCTCTCTGAAGTCATTGCGGGCAAAATACTACCTGCTAGCAGTCATTTAACCAACATTCCCCCCATCATATTAATAATTCTGCCTCCATAACTGTCTTACTTTCTTTATCTTACAGCATTTGTTGCTCAGTATTTTTATTGTTATACATCTGTTGCCAAGTATCAGAGGCTAGGTCTTGTTTTGCCTATTCTGCTTTAAACTTCTTTAGAGTAACAGTAGTTCATTTTTGGTATAGCTTACTCAATTGTCAAGTACAGTTCTTGAGTACTCAGTATTAAAGCTGACCTGATTGCTTCTGGGTCTTTTGACCCTGCAAAGACTTAGGTCAGGTTTAGTAGCCTGTGAAACAGATAAGAAATGACTTCTTTTGTTTGAACCTTCCTAAGGGGCTGCTTGGGAAGAGCAAGATATCTACCCTTTGGATGTGAGGAGTGGGATCATGCCAAATTATCATTTGCCCGTTGTCTCATAGGAAGAATGGAGTTATTTTTCTTTTTTCACCCTATCTCCAGCTCACCTCTTTTTCTGTCTTCCACACTTTTCCTCCTCTTAGGAGCACAGATTACTCATCAGAATTGCTGCCTTCTGAACATTGTCTGTAACTTGTCATTTATCGGAGGAAAGAAATTAGTATTATGCTTTAGTAAGTTGCTACTGTGTTGAACTGGAACCTGTAACTTATGCTGTGTGTGACCTGTTTCTGATTCTTGGGCATTAGCCAGGAAGGCATGTGCCTGGTTACTGTGAAGTTTGTGGGAGGCAGAAAAATAATTGAAATTAGGAGAAAGATAAAATGGTAGGACTGAATTAATTTTATTTTTGTCTATTGTTTTCCTTTTTTTAAACAATTATTTCATTAGACAATTATTTTTATGACAAAAGGTGTTTCTTTTGGATTCAATATCTTATATTTTGTAAAGGTGGGTTCCATGTTTAGTTCTCTTGGGAGACTCATGATTTTTTAGCTCTTTTACAAAAGTGTCGTGACCAGAGTAGACGTTAAGACCTCAGGATAGATAGATGAGGTCAGAAAATTGGACTCTCTTAACAATCAGATGATTTACTCAGCTTCTGAAGTATATATAAAGATAAATGAACATTCTCTAAATCTGTGTTCCAGCTTCTTTTTGGAACGAAGGTTCTGGCTAATGAAAGGTCATCCCATATTTTGACTTGAGTTGCATCTATAAAGTGACACAGGAGGACTGTCCAGTGACACCAAGTCACATGTTGGCATGTGCAGGTTTCTGGTGGATAGAGGGCTGAGGATCAGTGAACTGCTTGTCAGCTTTGTAGTTATATCCTGTTAATCTTATACCTACCCTGCCTTTGCTCTGCCTGTTGGTTAGGATGACACCTGACCAAAGCTCTGTTCATGGAAACCTGAATCACTTTGTGGTTGTCATGGTATGCATGCATCTTCTTGAAAACGGTGAGCGTTTTCTTTTTTCTTTTTAAATCTAGTCTGTTACTCAAAGTATTGAGTTCAGAGAACAAGGAAGATATCTGCTTCTTGTAGATAATTGTTCTAAAATTATTCTGAAAGAGTGGTACTGTACTTTTTGGTTGTTTGTACCAACATTACTTCCACAAAGCCTCATTTTACTTCCACAAAGCCTCATTTTAGTCTCCTGAGACCTGAAAACATCATCTCTCCTGGCATAGCAATTATAGACCTCAAAGCAAGTACTAACAGGTCATTCTCATATACTGACAACAGATACTCCAGATTTTAACTTTGCAGGTAAAGATGGTTCAGAGGAAAGTAATCTCTTTCTATAGCGGTTTTCCATTTTTAGTGCGGTTTCTTGGTTACAGCTTGAATGAAGCTCTTTAACTCTTTGTCTAACTTCTCTGCCTTCTTGAGTTCACTTTGTTCAAATGGTTTCAGTGTAGTAGTTTTGGTTTCTGTGATAAGAATACTTTCAGGCTGACAGAATCTGACAACTGTATTTTTTTTTTTCTTAGAACGCACTGTAAATTTTTGATAGTATTCCACATATGAATCCCAAGCTTTAGGGTAGCAGTTTTCAGAATAATAGGAAAACTCAGAAAATCAGTCAAGTCTTTTATTTTTCTTTTCTTTTTCTATCCTTTATTTTATTTATTCCTAGAATAAGACAGGCACCCCTGCTACCCCCCACCTTCACCCCCATAGATCATAGTGGTTACAAAATCAGATGTAACTACTGACTATTTTTGAGGCCTGTGGGTGAAATTGTCCATCTAAGGACACTGCTGTTGGTCTTCTGGAGTGCCTGCTGATCATCTTCAAACATGTTGAAGTCTGGCTAGTTAGAAAAGTGGATCCTAATTTCTTCCTTGCTGGTTTATGGTACTCAGGGAAATGAGAAGACCACTCCAAACTTTGATTAGGGTGAAAACCACCTTAACCCTACAGGAGAAAGATTTTTAGGGAAAATTTGTTCTGTAGAGAGTGAGTGCTTTCTGACCTGGAGGATGCAGGTCAGAAATAACATTTCATAGCAATTCATTTGGGCCACAAAATTTGATGACTTGCTTTTCTAGGCTTTACTGTATTTATTTTAGATAACTAGTGCCATTTCACTTTAATTGATTTTTGTTTAAAAAGTTTTTATAGTGTAATGCAGATAAAAGTCAAGGGTTTAAGTCTCCGCTGGACCTTAATTTCCTCATCTACAAAGTGGGGATAATCAAAACTCAGCAAAGTCTAATTTGTGTGGCTGTGTAATAAATATGAAAATTCTTTGTAAACCTTTAAAGTCTTGCCCCTCAAAGTCAGTAGACTAGTAACGTTAGTGTCACCTAGGAGCTTACTAGAAATACAGAATCTTAGTCCCTATCCCAGACCTACAGAATCAAAATCAGCATTTTTGACAAGACTCCCCCTTGGTGATTGGTATATGCGTATTAAAATTTGATAAGCACTGCTATAAGACATAGTTTCCTTGGAAGAGTAAATCATCAGGAGGCTATTAGAAATTTATCTGTAGGTTAGAACTCCTTCAGATTTGGGTTTCCCTTAAGCAAGAAGTCTATATGCTCTGCTTTGTAGTGTCAAACTTTTAGAAACTAACTAGATGGCTTAAAAAATCTTACAGAATTATTACATTTTTTTTGGGGGGGGGGTTCTTCATCTCTATAATAAAAACACACACCATTCTCCATGTTTAAGATATGTTTCTCCCTGCCTTCTGTATCTGGTGGTTACCAAAGCAGAGGGTATCTCTTATATTTCTCTACGCGTCAGGAATTGGGCAACAATTATCCACAAAGTGCCTGGTGTATACCATGTTCTAAAATATACACGTCCCTACTTTTGTTCATTTTGAAATGAGGATGCATCTTTCAAATGATGGTATGTCATAGTTTAATTGCAGTGTTTCTGTTTTAGTGGCACATAAAATGATGGTGTATCTTACAATTGATGATATCTCAGATTTGATGAAAAGTAATAGTTGGTGGTGATTGATTCCATACACATATCTCAGAAAAATCAGCTCGACAAAGAATATAATGTTTAGAGTCATAACAGTTTCCTAGGGGGGGAAACATAAGATGTCTTGCAATTTTTAAGCCTTCGGGAGGAAGTGGCAGTGTGAGGGAGGTTGCTGCTGTGAAAAAGGCAATGGGAAAAAATGTGAAAATTGGATAAAGTGCTTTTAAGAATTTTTTTAACAAAAGAATTGTGCTTTCATGAATTGCCTTGTTTAATCCTTGAAACAACCCTTTGAGGTAGATATTGTTGTCTATTAATTCATAGATGAGAAAAATGAGATTTAGAGGGGAAATAGGGAGCCTGGATTCAAATTCCATTCTAATTTCAATTCTTAGCTATGCTACACTTGCTTTTTTAAATGAGTGGGGTTCCTTATAAAAGGATCATATTTAATGTGTTAAATTTAAAAGAGTATTTCACATGGCTAATAGTTTAAAACTTTTACTCACATAATTTTTTTTTTTTTTTGAAACAGAGTCTCGGTCTGTTGCCTGGGCTATTGTGCCGTGGCATCAGCTTAATTCACAGCAACCTCAAACTTCTGGGCTCAAGTGGTCCTCCTGCCTCAGCCTCCCGAGTAGCTGGGACTATAGGCACGTAACACCACGCCCAGTTAATTTTTTCTATTTTTAGTAGAGATGGAATCTTACTCTTGCTCAGGGCTCAGGCTGATCTTGAACTCCCAAGCTCAAATGATCCTCCTCCCGGAGTGCTAGGATTATAGGTGTGAGCCTCCACACCCAGCCTACTCCTATTTTTTGATAGTCAAAATTTTTCTTACTATCAGCAAGCTATAAGTTGCTGCACTTTGAAGGAATTTGACATTTCATTTTCGTGGCATTTTGTGAGAAGCCAATAAGTGTGTGCAGGAGAAACTAATATTTTAGTTAATGACGTTATAGTTTTTGGACTGATTATGTTAACCAGTTATATTAAATGTTCTTTTAGAAAGAAGGCAGGAAAATTCCGAATCTCATTGAATGTGAATTTTGTCATGTGGAGCTTTGTTCTAAGATGACTGCATGCACCACGAGGAGGAATTAAATTCTAATTCTTCTGACTTCATTCAGAATTATTACATATATTTGGAAGTATTCATCCCTTTATGTGAGTCTTTAGAGGAAGCTGAGCCATAAGTGTCTGATCTCAATAATGCGGTTCTTCTACCTGAGTCTGTTCCTCTCCCAGTTCTTTGATTGATATCTAGGAATGGAACGTACTCCTTAACCTCTGTGCAGATCTGGGATCTCTCAGCACCCATCTTGGTCCAACTCTTGAGTTTTCAATTGGGCTTGGACACTTGCATTTTGAGCATACCACTCAAGCTTGCATTTGGGCTGACAACTTTGGGTTAACATTGATCTAAAGGAAGCCCATAATAAAAAGATGCTGTTAATTCTTTATTTTTTCATTCATATAGTTGATAGGCTTTTTCAGTATGATTATTTACTAGATAATATGTGTACAAAAAGCAGAACACAGACCCTGCCTTTCTGATGGCTTACATTGGACTTACTTATATTGATTCTCAATTGTGTGTGCTTATCAGAGCTATTGGAGGAGAAGCTTTTTGTAACATATGCAGAAGCCTCTACAGACCAATGAAATCAGAATCTCTAGGGCAGGGGAGTGGGCCCAGATACCTGAAAATTTGAAAAAGATTGTGATGCCCAACCCTAACCATAGAACCACTTTATTGTGAAAATAACAGTGCCCTTGAGAGGGCTACATTAGCTATATACTTGTATTTGAGAGTTAAACCACTTACTTGGGTCATTTTAAGATTTTTAAATCTTGAATGCCCTACATAGTGTTCACATAAAAAATACCATCCCGGTGAATTTCTTTAATACTAGTATTATATTACATTTGTATAAAATGGCTTATACTTTATAAAACTTTTATACATGCATGATTTCATGGATGTTCATAATTATTGTTTTAAACAAAATTGTCCCTCTTTTATAGATGGGTAAACTAGGACTCAGATTAAATGACCTGTCCAAAGTCCTGTGACCAGTAAGTGTTAGCAGCCGAAATAGAATATAGGTTCTGTGTAACCTGTGTCGGTACTTTCTTAAAGCCTACATAGCTATGACTACCTTATCTTAAAAAATTTTTTAAATTTAAAAATCCCATAAAACTTAACAGTCCTTTTATTACTCCTCTTCTATTTTCTTTATGGTCTTCACATTTCTAAGAAACCATTTTTATTATCTCCAACCCAGTACTGTCTTTTAGAAACAAACTTTTGACAAGATATTTTCCCACTTGTGCTCTTGGTTTCATTCAGAAGTTAAACTTTTGCCAACCATTTTTTATTGAGAATCAGTATAGATTTATTGAATTTTTTAAAGTAAACTTGCTATGAGAATATGGCCTATGTACAGAAAAATATGTCATAAATGGTCATCTTCATGAATTTCTACAAAATGAAAACACTCATAATAGCCATCCAGATGAAGAAGTAGACACCTCCCTTGGGTCCACCCTCCAACAGAAGGAACTAATGTTCTGCATAAGCATCAATAGCTTATTCAGAGTAGAAAACCAGGCAGCAATATTTTGGAGGGATGGACGTACAATATTGGTGAAAATCAGCCTTCTACAGGGAAATATTTGAAAATCTAGCCCTTGGCTAGTATAATTGAGAATGTAATTATTACTAGCCAGGTTTTCAGGCCAGAGCAGCCAGCATGGAGGTGGGCTGGGCAGGTTCTCAGGAAGCCCCTGTGAAGGGTCACTGAGGAAAGAATGCAGAGTATTGATCTGACTTAGTGAGTATCTCCTGCCACCAGTGTTCTTGCTTTTTGTTGACTCTTTCTGCTGCTGCTTTATCCTATTTTCTTTCCAACTTTGCTGGTAGACCTTCTGAACTTCTTGTGAGAAGTTGAAGCCAAACTGTTCCTGAGCCAGTGATTTGATTTGTAGATTTGTAGGAGATTGGTTAGGCATGGCAGTGGGATGATCCTTGTTATACTCATTTGCTGTTGACATTAATGCTTTCTGATTCAGGAGAGTTGTTTCTCATTTAGACCATATTAGCACCTCTTATTGGATGATAATAAAGGAAACAGGCAGATCTTTCTTATTTTAGCAGTTCAGTTTTGTAGGAATTTTTGCCCTTTTTAGTGTTTTTCATCATATTTATTGAACTTCTGCCAGATGCTATATTTAGTGGTAGGATATAAAAACAAATATATAGCTTCTGTCAGTTTTACCTTTGTAGTGTGGAGGAAGCTATTGCCTCTGGATATTTTGAAAGATCATTTTACCTTTAGAACCCTGTCCTATTCCCATCTCTACTTTGGGGAATCTCAATGTGGGGCTTAATTGGCTATCATTGAACCCTTTTGAATCAGTAACAGCTCATACTTTAAAGATTCTGCTCTGAAAGGCACATCTCAGTTGCTGCCAAAGCTGTGATTTACTGTCTTGATGCCATATGAAGCTAAATTGTATATCCTTTCTCAGTTTCTTGTCATATGTGTTCCTTTTTTCATATTGTTCAAGAAGTCTTTCTTTTTCTGTATCACATTTGAACAGAGAATGACTTTAAAAGTAAAGTGGGCTCTGCACTAGTAGTTGAAAAGGTTAAGAATGTTAGTCAAGGTCCACAGGGTCACTCTTTTCTGGATCAGTAATCTCTAGGAACTACCCTGGGAGTTGGTTTTGCATCTGTAGTTCTGTCCACATTCAGTCTGTCCACCACTCAGCGTCTGCTGCTCTGTACTCCATTATTGATTCCCCTCCCCCTGAAGTTTGTTTTTGGTGACCAGAAATGCTGTGCAGCAACTCTCATCTTTTATTGATTGGATCTTTCCTTGTACCAGGAACTTTATCTTGGTCCATGCACATTTCTCTTTCTTAAACCAGGAGTCAGTGGTGGAAGAAAGCAGGGCTGCCTCCCTCTAGTTTTACAAAAGCAAAACTTAAACCCTCTGTTTGGCATAAGGTTCTGCAAAAGCCCTCTATACCGTGTCAAGTCACCGTACCAAATATTTTCCTTTTGGAAATCAAGGTACATTTGCTTTATATGTCTAGGGCTTAATTTAGGATGTTGGTAGGAGGAAATAGACTTAATTCCTTAGAAGGCAGGGCATAAACATGTCTGGCACCAGATCATTTCTTTTAAGTTCAGTGTTTCAAGCTTTATAATTTGAAGCACTTCAGAGATAAATTTTGCATCAAATGTTTCAATTTAATATACTGCCACTTACATCTCTTGAATAATCTGCTTTGGGACAGGCAGGTGATAGAAGACAGCATGTAAGTACTAATTAGGGTACTTTTGGTGAAAGAATCTCACAGTTAGATATAACTTGTTTTGAGGCATTAAAGTTAAGGGTCATTGGTGAATTGTTGATACATAAGCTGTGAGGCTTATAGGGTGGAATTGGGAGGTGGTGCAAATTGGTAGGGCATATATTCCAAGATCAAGTATAGCATAATTTGAGTTGGAATGATGTCAGACCACTCTTAGCTCAATAATTGGAAGTTAGGGAGAAATTTACATAGACAGTAGGGAAGTGTGAAATTCTTTCTATAGACTTAATACACTCATTCTAGGCTATTGGCCACCACACCTGGAGCTTATTAGGAGTCATACTATTATATAGAGTTAGATTTAAGAATAGAGAAGTGGGACTAAGAGGGATGAAGTTGCAGCTGGGCTTTGGGTAGAAAGGAAAAAAAAATGGGTGGTGGGACATTGGGTATGGTAAGACTGTCCTAAACTCTGTAACATGAATGTATGTCTGTCTTCCCCATTTGGCAAGACTTCTGCAGTGTTCCTGCCTCTGTGTTGTTCGTTAATTAGATTGTAATGTCTGAAAGGGCAGGACACTATCCTGTTCTAATTAGCTTCTAGTGTAGTCTGGTGTCCACAGCGGTTGCCCACTCTTCATAGTCGATGATGATTAGTGAAGCTGAAGCTATTTTTTAAACAGGGCCCAAGGGATGCAGACAGTGATGAAAACGACAAAGGTGAAAAGAAGAACAAGGGTACGTTTGATGGAGATAAGCTAGGAGATTTGAAGGAGGAGGGTGATGTGATGGACAAGACCAATGGTTTACCAGTGCAGAATGGGATTGATGCAGACGTCAAAGATTTTAGGTTTGTATGTTTTACACTTCTGATTTTTGAATGCGGGCTATGGGTTTTTATTTGTTTTGGTTTAGTTTTATTTTGATTGTAGTCTTATCACTGCCTCCCTGCCCCCCTTAAATAATTTGATCTAGTTTAGGCCATGCCACAGCATTGTAAATTAACTGGTAAGGTGGAATTCTCTAACAGTTGTCAATGCCTGATGTGTTGCCAAAATGCTAGATGTTTGCATTTGTATAAGAGCTCTAGAATTTGCAGAATGATACCAGAAAAGATCATTTCAGTGATTCTCAAATAACAAAATCACCTGGGATAGATGGCTTGGAACTTTTCTTAAGATTCTCCCAAATCACTATATTAAAGAGGCATGGTTACTAATGGAAGTGTGTTATATCCCTCTGCTATGTTAGAGGGAAAAACAGTGGAGAACTTGCATAATATCTCATTTGAGTCTCATATGCTTCTTGTAGGTATCATTTTCCTCATTTTGAAGTACCAGAGATGCAGCTTAAATGACTTGTTCTTAATCATATCCCTTCCATGGATGCCTCTCATCCCATCTCTGGTCATGATTGATTTGCAGGTTTCATTTCATAATTTAATATATACAATATTAAAATAATGTGTATTTGTCTTCCGCAGTTGGCAAGTATTCTTCATTTATGTAGGCAACCTTTAGTTATGGTTTATAGTTTAGCCAGGTGTGGTGGCACACGTCAGTAGTCCCAGCTACTTGAGAGGCTGAGATGAGAGGATTGCTTGAGCCCAGGACTTCCAGACCAGCCTGGGCAACATAGCTAGACCCTGTCTCTTAATTAAAAAATCTATAAAAATCCTTGTTCAGTAATATACAGAGAGAATATTTCATTCTGAATAATTTTAATGTCAGTCTAAAGCTTATGTGTGTGTATGTATGTGTACACACCTACCCACACACCTATCCTAATATCTACCAAAGCCAAAATTAAAATGTATTTGCATCATCATTTGTAGAACAAGTTTTGGTAATGTAATTTTTGTATCTTGCATGTGTAAGAAATTACAATCTTTGAAAGAAATTTGAGGCACAGGGTAATAAATACTACCTAAGGTCTTTTCAGATGAGTTCAGGTGGCCTCTCACCCTAAATCCAACAGCTTGTAGCTATATTTTGTGGTATTTAACAGAGTGCAGGTGGTGGTCGTGTGGTGTGGTGTGGTGTGTTGTTTGTGTGTGTGTGAGTGTGTGAGAAGAGAGAGAAGGAATATGACAATACCATTAATATGTACCAACTACAGGATTTTTAGGGATGAAGAGCATTGAATATAGCCACAGACTACCCTCCCCTGTGTATAATATAATAATATATTAATCTCATTTTGGATCATATAATCTTGTAATCCTTTTACATAAGGTGATGATATATTCTGGGCTACCTAGAAGAGTACTTTCTTAATACTTGTGTCCCAGGATAATTGTCAACATTGCCCTGTTTTGCTCTTACGAGTGTCCTAGTTTAGATGATAAATTATATCCTGACATTACTTTTAAGTTTTAGAATTGTCTCCCTAGCAGGGGGATACCTTAATGAATTTATTTTATATAACTTTTAAGTGATCTGCTTCTTCTAGTTTCTTAGAAGGGGGGATAGTTTTAGCATTTGCCAGTAATACCAATAATATGTAAAAACAGTTTTATTAGGATCATTCTGAGATATGGAATTTCCCCTGAAAACTGAATTTTTCCATTGGAAAAATTTAAACTATATTTAAAGAGTAGATGTTGCTTTGGGGGGCATATTTTGCAACCTGAATTTTGGGATCTCTGTTTTCATGGATGCCATAGACATTGAGTTTTCCAGTTCATCCAGTGTTTATTAACTCTGGACTCCTTGGTAAAGGGATTATCATTAAATAGCAGTTAATGCGAATTTAAGGGGTGGGTTAGGTGGAAAAGCAAGCAATAGAAGAATCATTTTTAGAGGATATAATCCTGTAAGCACCATAAAGGATCTCTGGTTATTTTATAGAAGTAGTTTTAAGTACTATTGATAATGAGTTATAGCAAGGACATTGTCCTTAAACTTGGGTTGCTGTAGTGTCCCTCCCCACTCAAAATAAGGTTTAATGCCCTTTACTTTCTCTGTTTAGCCGTACCCCTGGTAATTGCCAGAACTCTGCTAATGAAGTGGATCTTCTGGGTCCAAACCAGAATGGTTCTGAGGGTTTAGCCCAGCTGACCAGCACCAATGGTGCCAAGCCTGTGGAGGATTTCTCCAACATGGAGTCCCAGAGTGTCCCTTTGGACCCTATGGAACATGTGGGCATGGAGCCTCTTCAGTTTGATTATTCAGGCACGCAGGTACCTGTGGACTCAGCAGCAGCAACTGTGGGACTTTTTGACTACAATTCTCAACAACAGGTACTGTGTGTGTCTCTGTCACCCTCTCTACTCTCCCTCCAGCCAGCACTTTGTTCAAGTAACTAAGGAATGGGGGATGGGGGAAGGGTGGCATTATTTTAGGCTATCCATAGCCAGCCTTTATTTACCTAGTAGTAACTGGGTTTACAAAGCCTCTATGTCTTCCTCCTCATGAAGCTCGTCCCCATGCTGAGGCAAGAGACCACCCTGCTCTGTACTTCTTTGGCTCTACTCTTTCCCCAAACCTGAGGAATGGTGAGGTTGTGATACCTGTTATAACACAACCCTCTTGGACGCTAAATTAATCTCTGAAGATATATATGGTTGTGATGCTTGCAGTTTGCTTTGTTTTTAAAATAGTAAACTCTACTGTCTACTGCTGTCAGGACTGTAGTGCTGGGTCATCTTATCAGTTATGTCTTTTAATTTAATGATTTTAGATTAAAAATGGTTAGAATGTGATTAGGGGAAAACACACACACGCATGCACACTTACAACCACTCAGTACTAAATCTGCTGTGAAATTACTTGGCTCTTTATTCATAAGTCTCTGGAAAATTTTGTATGTGTGCCCTCTAAAATCATAGTGTAGGGCTAAACCTAGGGCTATTTGATCCTTCTGTTTAATGTTTTTTTAAAAGGAAAATCGGCTGTTTGGATTATAAAAAGGGGGCAGGTTGTTTCCTAGTCTTGTTAAGTACTACAAGTTCTCCCTTGTGGCAGAAGCAGTTTGATGGACTGTGAATTTCTGTCATTTTCTTAGTTTCAGACTGGTTCATAAACAAACTTCTAGGATTGAAAGGTTAGAATCTCATTTTAAAGTGTAGAAATTCTGTATCTATGGAGAAATTTCCTTATGGTCTTTGCAGATTAGTTATACCATGTTGTTCCTTTGGTCATTATTTCACTAGTTGATATTAAATGGCTTTTGATTGATAACCATAAATAGTTTACCAAAAGAAATCCTTTTAGGGAATGATGTGCATATTTACATAAGATTTAATTAACAAATTCTTTTTTCCAGCGAGTAAAGTGTACATTGTTCTCCCTATAGTTTCCAGTATGTATGTTTACCTCCCCGTAGGAATTGGTTTTTTTGTGCCTTTTCTCTTCTTTATGGTCATTTTGGTTCTTAGCTTCTGTTTCCCCAATCTAACCCTGTCCATGTGATTTGAGAAGAGTTTGTTTCAAATCTCTTAAGAACAAAAATCTAGATCTTTCATTTAATTTTTCATTACTTTATAATCAGAGTTGGGATTCTTTTTTGATTTATTGATCTCTTGTTTCAAAATAATTTTATCAATGTTCTTGGAGGCTGGACAATTATTAGAACTTGAA
Source organism: Mirza zaza (assembly GCA_008750895.1). Classification (NCBI taxonomy): domain Eukaryota; kingdom Metazoa; phylum Chordata; class Mammalia; order Primates; family Cheirogaleidae; genus Mirza; species Mirza zaza. Next base: position 62,742 of record VSMD01022680.1, read on the forward strand.
CAGAAATGTACTTCTGCATACTCACAAATACCTAGCATGATTATATCAAAGCAGTCACTTATTCAGAAATACAAAACCAAGGATGCCTTTATCATGTATCTCATTTCAGCAGTTTTTGAAAATAAACATTATTCTGAAAGTTAATTTATTGTTGGGTTAGGGTTTTCCCTACATTATCTTGGTTACTGCAACACAGTTTTACATAGATATACCAGTTATGTGATAGGTTTTGTTTTATTCCATGGCTTGCTTTTCTGAGTAGAGTGTTTTATACATTCTTGTACTGGGTCCCCTAATAACATACCTGGGGACCATTGGCCTAAGACTTGAAGTATCTTCAAGATTCTCAACTTCCCTGAGGTTCATGTATAACACCTAGTAGTTGTTAAGAAGGAAGATTCCTTTTTCTCTGGGAAATTAATGTTTGTTTTTTACATTTTATTCCTCCATCCTTTCGTACCCATTTGCTTTTTATTTCATTTTATTCCGTTTTCCATTTCTAATTTAAATCCATGTAATTCTTGAAAGTTTAGCACTTTTGCCTTCTTTTCTTTTTTTTTTTTTTAAACTTAATTCCATGACAGGTTAGCCTTCCTTTCTTGATCTCCAAACCAAAAACTTGTCGTGTCTGTCTCCTTTGAACTTTGTAGTACTTTGTGTTTCCATTAAGAAAAGGAGTTATTTTGTTCTGCCTTGTGTTGTGGTTACTTGTCTAATAGCCCTTGCTAGATTGTGAGCTCTTTGAGGGCAGGGACTGGACCATATTCCCTCTGTGTCCTCTGCATTCATTGCTTTAGCAAACCGAATTTTCAGGGGACATTTCCCTATTCCTATTATAATATCTTAGTTTATCCCCTGTATCTAATATATTTCCCAATATTAAAATTTGAAACTATCCTTTCAAAAGGTTTGGAGGCTAGTCTTTGAGGCCTACTATGTTTTCTAATATGTGTATCCTTTAGATCTAGCATACTAGCTTATTCCTCATTTATAAATATACTGTATAATACCCAGGAAAGTTACTGGATATTACTGGAAAGTTACAATTATATTACTGCTGTATGCTACCCAGGAAGTTACTTCTTGGATCAGAACTTAACCTTTTTAGTGTCACTCTTTTGCCATCTGATCAAAAGTTATGGTTCCTTGCTTCAGAAAACAATACAGAATTCTTTTGATACCAGATTTTGTGGATAACGTCAATGGGATCACAGATCTGTGAGCTACATATTATAACCTTCTTTTTGCATCTTTTGTCTTCATCTATAGGCAAGCATATGTTTCATGAATAGAGCAAGATTCCCTTTCTGCACCTTCAGTTGCTCTCAATTTAGTCATTGTGACTTGTTTTGCCATCTAAGTAGTGCCAGGAAGTACGCAGTGACAAGTGATGAGACCATTCCTGATGGTCCTAGGAACCCTAGAATAAGGGAGAGTGTACTCTAGTTCTGGGAAGGAAGGCCTTGTGGAAAAAGTGGTTCTTTAGCTGTGTCTTGAAAGACTTGTTTATACACCAAGAAAATGAAAATTCTGGTGGAGGAAGTATTAAAACTAAAGGCTTGAAATTGGAAATTAACAGATATATGTGTTCAGTAGATAATGTAGAAACGGCCAATCTGGCTGATAGTTTAGGTTGAAGAAAAGTGAGTAGTGAACAGTTAGTGTTGTGTGTCTTACCAACTTTGCTATGCTGCCTGCATACAGTGACAAGACATTTTAAAAGAGGAGTGACATAATTATCATGGTTTAGTTTTTTTTTTTTTTTTTTTATGTGTAGTGTTAGTTTAGTAGCAGTTTTAGACATGCTCTCATCCATATCAATCAGTTGACTATTGTGTTCATCCAGGAACCTTGGGTTCTACATGAAACAGTTGTGGAATATTTGAGGAGCCAAGTGCTAAACTGGTGGATTCCAAGTGCTATCAGACCAGGAGAGGGCTCGATGAGGACCAAGGTTGCATTCCACTGATTTTAAAGGACAGGTGGGATATATTTTGTTGCAGGTCAGAAAACAGAGGTATGAAGCTGAGAATGACTGGTGTGGTCCTAGGCTGATTAGAGTAAAAGGTGAAGGTAGAAGAGGATAAGGAGGCAGGTGCATTTGATAATAGAGTCCAGGTCTTAGAGGCCAGTGGGGGGCAAGGTGTAAGTTGCAGATAGTACTGATGATTGTGAGGGTTGAACTAGATATCTAGTGTGGCACATACTGTTTTGCACGTTCTGCTCTTTTCTTTTGACTTTCTTAAATAAGCAACTACAAATGGTAGAGTAGCTATATTTGTGACTTTTATGAGGGGATCTGGTTTGGAAATTGACAAATAATTTCCTCTCTTGTCCTGTTTCCTTTCAGTCAGGGCTTTGATTTAGTGTAATAAGCTGGTTTCATAAAACTTAGTATCAGCTTATAGTGAGCTACATAACGTGGAGCAGCCTGTAAGTAGGGAAACGGTAATTTTCATTTTAGTTCATTGCAAACTTAGTTCATTGTTAATTGTGATACTTTGGGTTTTGGATAGTTAAGTTACTTGTCTGGTCACTGTTCATCATTCTGAATTTAACCCTCCTAAAGTTTATTTATAAGAGCAGGAGTTCTTAACCTTCTTTTGTGCCATGAACTCCTTCAGCAGTTAGGTGAATCCTGTGGACTGCTTCTCAGAATAATGTTTTAAAATGTATAGTGTAAGGTGGGATTACAAAGGAAACCAATTATGTGAAAATAGCTGTCAAGACATTTAAAAATAAACTTAATGGTATAGTTGCTTTATCATACAATGCATGAAATATAAGCAGGTGTACTAACTATCATAATGAGCATAAACAAGATTTTGAGATGTCTATAACAATTGTAATATGAAAATATATATGTGTAATTTCTGTTTGTGATAAAGTCACAGGTGTATTATTAATGTTAATGTGGTTTGTTGGGTACAGTCATAATTGAAGAACATGCTAAATTTCAGGTAGATGTTAATGAAAATAAAGATGCAATATTATCTACCCAAGTACAAAGATCCTGGGTTAAAAAGCCCTAATTTAGAGTATTTTGTCAGCTTGAAATGCTCTTTGATGTCTTTGGAGTATTCTCTCTTTTGTCTTTACCCTCATTGTCTTGTTAATCCTGGAAAACAGTCTTGAACAGTTCATGCATAATGTATATGTGCATACCATCTTGTGTCATGATTTATTAGCAGTTTTTTTTTAATTAAAAATATTTTTTGTAGAGACAGGGTCTTGCTGTGTTGTCCAGGCTTGTCTCAAATCCTGGGCTCAAGTTGTCCTTCTGCCTTGGCCTCCCAAAGTGCTAGGATTATATGTGTGACCGTGCCCAACCATATTCTTTTTTTTTGAGACAGAGTCTTGCTTTATTGCCCAGGCTAGAGTGAGTGCCTTGGAATCAGCCTAGCTCACAGCAACCTCAAACTCCTGGGCTCAAGCGATCCTCCTGCCTCAGCCTCCTGAGTAGCTGGGACTACAGGCATGCGCCACCATGTACGGCTAATTTTTTCTATATGTATTAGTTGGCCAATTAATTTCTTTCTATTTATAGTAGAGACGGGGTCTCACTCTTGCTCAGGCTGGTTTTGAACTCCTGACCTCGATCAATTTTGTTTTTTATTTTTGGGAGGAGACAGTCTCACTCCATTGACTTGAGTAGAGTGCCATGGCATCAGCCTAGTTCATAGCAACTTCAAACTCCCAGGCTCAAGCGATCCTCCTGCCTCCGCCTCCTAAGTAGCTGGGACTACAGGTGTACACCACTCTGCCTGACTGATTTTTTAATTTTTAGTAGAGACTGGGCCTCCCTCTTGCTCAGAATGGTCTTGAACTTGTGAGCCACCACGCCTTGGCCCTCCCCTCCCCTCCCCTCCTCTCCCCTCCCTTCTCCTCCTCTCTTCTCTTCTCTGTCCTCTCTACTTTCTCCTCTCTCATTTCTCCTGTCTCCTTTCTCCTCTCTCCGAGACAGTCTCACTTTGTTGCCCAGGCTAGAGCGCCGTGGCATCAGCCTAGCTCACAGCCACCTCAATCTCCTGGGCTCAAGTGATCCTTGTGCCTCAGCCTTCCGAGTAGCTGGGACTACAGGCATGTGCCACCATGCCTAGCTAATTTTTTCTATATATATTAGTTGGCCAATTAATTTCTTTCTTTCCTTTCCTTTTCCTTTCCCTTTCCTTTCCCCTTCCCCTTCCCCTTCCCCTTTCTTTCCCTTTCCCTTTCTTTCCCTTTCCCTTCCTTTCCCTTTCCCTTCCCTTTCCCTTTCCTTCCCTTTCCCTTTCCTTCCCTTTCCCTTTCCTTCCCTTTCCCTTTCCCTTTCCCTTTCCCTTTCCCTTTCCCTTTCCCTCCCCTCCCCTCCTCTCCCCTCCTCTCCTCTCCTCTCTCCTTCCCTCTCTCCTTTCCTCTCTCCTTTCCTTTCCCTTTTCCCTTTTCCCTTTCCCGTCTCACTTTATTGCCCAGGCTAGAGTGAGTGCCATGGCATCAGCCTAGCTCACAGCAACCTCAAACTCCTAGGCTCAAGCAATCCTCCTGCCTCAGCCTCCCAAGTAGCTGGGACTACAGGCATGAGCCACCATGCCCAGCTAATTTTTCTGTATATATATAGTTGTCCAATTAATTTCTTTCTATTTATAGTAGAGATGGGGTCTTGCTCTTGCTCAGGCTGGTCTCGAACTCCTGAGCTCAAACGATCCGCCTGCCTTGGCCTCCCAGAGAGCTAGGATTACAGGTGTGAGCCACCGTGCCTGGCCAGTTTCTTTCTATTTATAGTAGAGACGGGGTCTCACTCTTGCTCAGGCTGGTTTTGAACTCCTGACCTCGAGCATTCCGCCCGCCTCGGCCTCCCAGAGTGCTAGGATTTACAGGCGTGAGCCACTGCGCCCGGCCATATTCTTTATTTTTTATAAAGAGCTATACAATTTCCTTTTTATATTTCCCTAAATATAGGTTAGAAAATTATTATTGGTTTCATTATATTATAGCCATGTAGTGGAAACCAAAGCTGTGATTATTATCAGTATAGATTAATTACATTGTTGATGTTCTTTATTTAGAATTCAGTTTACCTAAAAATAGCCTAATGTGGCATGCTTTATAAAATTGTATACTGTTGTACTAAAACTCTCACCTGTTAAGCATGAATTTTAACAAAGAAATAGTATTCCAAAAATGATAGTTGAAGTACTATATTCATTCCTGCAGTTGTAGTTAGATGGGAGTGGAAATTAGCATACATTTGCTTTTAAAAGTGTGGTAGTGATTAAATGTCATTTTTGTGAGGCTTTATGTGTGCAGAATTTTAATCCAGGTATTTTTTTTTTTTTTTTTTTTGAGACAGAGTCTCGCTTTGTTGCCCAGGCTAGAGTGAGTGCCGTGGCATCAGCCTAGCTCACGGCAACCTCAGACTCCTGGGCTCAAGCAATCCTTCTGATTCAGCCTCCCGAGTAGCTGAGACTACAGGCATGCACCACCATGCCCGGCTAATTTTTTGTATATATATTAGTTGGCCAATTAATTCCTTTCTATTTATAGTAGAGACGGGGTCTTGCTCTTGCTCAGGCTGGTTTTGAACTCCTGACCTCGAGCAATCCGCCCGCCTAGGCCTCCCAGAGTGCTAGGATTACAGGGGTGAGCCACCGCGCCCGGCCTTAATCCAGGTATTTAATGTTCTCAACTTTCTTTTAAATTTACAAATGATTCTTTCAGTATTGTGTATAGTTACTGACAAAGAGCTGACTTTGGTTAGTAATTTGGTCAGTGGAAGCTTACCTCTATTGTTTTTTGACTTTGCTCAAATGTTATTTATGGTAAAATTTTTCTCAAAAGATATTAATATACTTGGTGGAGTAGTTACATTTTGTTTTTCCCTAAGACCTTAGTTAGAAATCATTTATTTTAGAATCAGATTCTTCATCTTCCAAAGAAATGTGAAGATTTTTTAAAAACTTAGCATGGTTTATATGTGTCTGTTAAACCAAAAATAATTATAATCATTAGCTAATCATTACAATTGTTTACATAACCCTGTAAAAATTGGACTTTGATCTGGAAGCTTCAAACAGTACTACCAAGCTTTCACAAATCTGATGTACTGAGAAATGACTCCAGGTTCCAAATTCTTAAAATTTTATAATCCCACCATTGATATAATGGTGTTTTGAAGGGATTTTCCTCTGTGAATCCTGACAACAACCCCATGAGGTAGCGCAGCTATTTTATTTTTACACATAAGAAAATTAAGACACAGTGAAGTTTACAGACTTGCTAAAGGTCATGTTGTACAAGCTATGAATATATCTATTATTTTGGTTTCTAGCTCCAACTTGTTTCCTTTGGACCTTGTACTAGAAAAAGAGAGCCCTCCTCCCCCCTTTTTTGAGCCAGGTCTCACTCTATTGCCTGGGCTAGAGTGCCATGGTGTCAGCCTAGCTCAGAGCAACCTCAAACTCCTGGGCTCAAGTGATCCTCCTGCCTCAGACTCCCGAGTAGCTGGGACTACAGGCATGCGCCACCATGCCCGGCTAATTTTTTCTATATATTTTTAGTTGGCCAATTAATTTCTTTATATTTTTAGTAGAGACGGGATCTTGCTCTTGCTCAGGCTGGTTTCGAACTCCTGAGCTCAAACAGTCCGCCCGCCTTGGCCTCCCAGAGTGCTAGGATTACAGGTTTTGATAAGTGGAGTTGTGTCATCTTCAAATTCAATTATATTTATAGCGTTTTTGGGAAAGCAGTATAATGTAAAAAGTACTCATCATCAACAAAAACAAAACTGGTTTTCTTCCTTCCCTGTTATGTTTGTGACCTGCTGATAGCAATTAGTGTTCCCGGTATAGTGAGGTTTTGACTCCTAACACAGACTTAGAAGAATCCTGCCCTCTGCTATTGGTGTGCTTGGGCTGCCTTGCTCTGGGTGAGGAACTGTAAGGGGTGACTCACAGAAGGGACTATGTGCGCAAGGGCACTGTTGCCATTTATCAGAAAGAATATCTCATAAAGAGCTGTTGTAAGTGCTTTATGTGTGTTAGTTTTAATTCCCACAACAACTTTGCGTTATATATATTTTTATTGTGTTGTTACAGAGAGGAGGAAAATGAGGCACAGAGAGACTGTCACTTGTATCAGGTCACAGAGCAAGTCAGTGGTAGCATTAAGATTTGAGCCAAAGCAGCCTGGCCTTCTCAGTTTGTGCTCCTACCCCCTGTCTACTATGTATATTTCCTTAAACTGGTGAAAAGTCCGGGCTGGCAGTGTATTTTATTGGGAGGTGAAGAAGGATAGTCATTCACATTCGCTAACTTCATATTTAGGCATTATTTCTCCAGATTCAGGAAACTGTACAACAGTGCTTTTATGCCAACAGTTATAACAACAGTAATAATAGTAGTAGCTATCTTTTATAAGATATCAGCTGCATGTCAGTTACTGTGTTGGGTGTTTTAGGCCAAATTCCTTTCTGGAAAAAGAATCTTGTAGGGCAGTGGTCCCCAACCTTATTAGCACCAGGGACCAGTTTTATGGAAGACAATTTTTCTACAGACTGAGGTTGGGGGAGTGGGGTCTCATGGATGGGGGGAGGCTGGTACAGAGCTCAGGCAGTGACCAGTGGCCCATTACTTACCATGGACTGGTACTGGGCCTCGGCCCTGGCTTTGTGGACCTCAGGTGTAGGGTTTCTTTTATATGCTCATATGGTAAATGATAGAGAAGGGAGTCAAAAAAACTCATTAATTATGCCTTCATTATTTAGTAGAGACCTAGATGTGCCTGAAGTAGTTGATATATTCCCCCCTCATTCAGACTCTTGAACAACTTATGAATTCTACCTAGAGAATCGTAATTGACAGTGGCACATGTATCATTATACCAACCTTTAAATAATCATCTCCCCCAACTCTTTTTTTTTTTTTTTTTGAGACAGAGTCTCACTTTGTTGCCCAGGCTAGAGTGAGTGCCATGGCGTCAGCCTAGCTCACAGCAACCTCAAACTCCTGGGCTCAAGCAATCCTGCTGCCTCAGCCTCCCAAGTAGCTGGGACTACAGGCATGTGCCACCATGCCCGGCTAATTTTTTCTATATATATATTAGTTGGCCAATTAATTTCCTTCTATTTATAGTAGAGATGGGGTCTCGCTCTTGCTCAGGCTGGTCTCGAACTCCTGAGCTCAAAGGATCCGCCCAC
>VSMD01022681.1:0-16596 GCA_008750895.1 Mirza zaza
TCCACTTCCCCAGCCCTGCTTCGAGCAGCTTCTCAGTAAATGTGGGCTGCACTCACTCAGGGCTCAGCGAACGTTCTGTGTAAAAGGCCAGATGGGAAATGCTCTAGGCTCTGCCAGCCATGGGGTTTCTGTGGCGGCTGCCCATCAGCTGCGGTAGTCAGAGGCAGCCTTGGAGGGTATGCACACTGTGTGTGAGTGAGTGGACGTGGCCGAGTTCCGGTGAAAGCTTATTTACAAACAAACTCTGCAGCACCAAGTACTCAATAAATACGGAATGCACGAACTACACACGTTTCCTTCTCACCCCCCAGTCACCTTGCACATGTAGAGTGGCCTCACTGCTGTGGACGTCAGAGTCGTGAACCATTTGGTTAACCGGTAAACACGACTCTCAAGATTTTCAACTGGCAGGAGAAAGAAGAGGTGGCCAATGGTCTCCAGAGCTTCCTCTGCCACCTGTGTCCAAAGAGACACAATGAGTTTGCCTCAGCTCGTCATTCCTCTTGGTATCCCCAGGGCCTAGCACAGTGCCTGGAAGGCAGAGGGGGCCAGGCAAAGGCAAATGACAGAACCCTATCATTACCGAGTAAGTGAATGGACAGGGGAGTGTTTTCTGATTGTCCCCTTTTCTGGTCAACAGGAAGAGGTGGCTGAAGAGGGTCCTTCTCCCCCCGACAAGGCCCTGGTGAGTCACCCTGTCACAAGCGAGTGGACACACACTGTCCCTCCCCACCTTTGGCTCCAGCCTCTCCCCTTCAGCCCATCCCCCAACCCCAGCTACCTCCCACTCACACCTTGCTTTTTCTGCCCAGGAGCTGATGATTGAAGAAAACCTGGAGGGTTTCATCAGCCCTGGTGGCCACTTCGATGGACGTTCTCTTCGTCACTCCCTTCTGCAGAGAGGCGTCGTCCAGGAGATCCTGGGCACCTGTGGCCAGTCCAAGGAGCACTGTGAGGGGAGCAGGGAGTTGGAGCTGCCATCACCCTTCCCTCCCCACGCAGGAAACAGACACAGACATGTGCACACAGTCCCCCCTGCTGCCCAAGAGGGCCCCTGGGGCCCTATGCTGGCAACATTGCCCATTCACCATCTCCCCAACTATCCTCCCCTGATGGCTCCTGGTCCACCCAGAGGGGCAAGGGAATGGGTGAGGCTGCCGACACTCCCCCATCCCGATCAAGTTGGGTCCTGGCCACAAACCAGGTGATGGACTATAGCATCTGCGGACGCGCTGGCCTGCTCCCAGCTGCCTCCCACCCCTTCTCTGGGCTTCTGGGATGCACATTCAGAGACCCCATCTTTTCCTGCCCTTCTTTGCTCCCTCCCTGATCCCCACAGAGCTTTCCCCAGACCCCGACCCTGACACAGCAACAACATGTCCTTCTCGCTGCGCTTCTCCCTCAGCAGGCTCAGGATACGGGCCCACGTGGCATCCCGGTAGCTGTCTATGTCTGGGAGGCAGAGAGCAAGATGACACCCCCATCCTAGTGAGGGGGGCCTTCCAGCCATGCTGTAGTGTAGGAGGCCTTACTGATAGGGGCCACGAGGCCTGGCTTCTGACCCTAGCTTTGCCTGCAAAGAGTCTGGGTAACCTGGAGCAAGGTCCTTTGCTGACCTGAATCCAGTTTCTGCAGCTATGAAAGGGGACCTGACCTGGCTGCCTCTGGGAAGGAGCGCGGGGAAGGTAAATCTCCATGTCGGTTTGAGCACAGCACACAGAAGCTGGGGGCTGCCCCCACCTGCACACGGGCCCCCTTTCAGGAACACTTGAAGAACCAAAGACATGTGCTGTCTGAGCTCGATGTGAGAGCATTTGTCATGATCAGATCAGGAGACACATTTCCTACCTCTGTTGCTGTGTCCTCTGGGCTTGTCTTGTAGCCCTCCCTCGTGCCTTGTCCTTTGGAACCTGAGGCCCAGAAGGCTGGCTGACTCCCCAGCCTCTCTTTGACCCCATCTCAAGGGGTTCAACAAAAGGCATAGACTGTCATTTGTCAGATGAATTGATTTGTTTTGGATTGAGGGATAGAAGTGGAATGGGTAAGAGAACCACTGCTGTTACCAGGTGCCACAGGGACAGCGTGGAGGAGGAAGATTGTGTTGTGACTCTCTACCTCCTCGTGCTACTCAATTGCCCTTCCAAGCCTCTCATCGGATCCACACCCCCAGTGTTCCCTAGGCAACGTCTCCTCACTGCCCCCTCTGCTCTCCCGCCTCTGCGGAATAGGGCTTTCTGATAGGCCTTCTCATTCCTCTTTGTTCCTCAGTCTTTCCTCCAGCCACAGTCTCTCATACCCTAATACTCTTTATTCTGAGCCATTCCTGGTCCCCCAGAATTGCTCCTCAATTCCTGTCTGCCCCACACGGAGCCTGGATTGTTCCCCTCCTCCTCAACATCCCCAAGTGGTGGCCCAAGTGCAGCCGTCTCACTAAAAGAATTAGGAGAACCAAGACTCCTTACAGTGACCCCTCTCTTGCTGCTCCATCGTCTTCTCACACAAACTCTCCCAGCACAGGGTCCAGACCTGGGCGCAGGCTGAGTTCCTTCAATGCCAGCAGGAGGCTCCTTGGGGGCATCATGTTTTCCTCGATGTCATACAATAGCATATCGATGACCATCTCTATGCTGTGCGACCTCAGAGCCAGGAGGACTGATATACAGGCATCCTCCAGTTCTCTCCGTGGATTCTAGAAAGAGAAGGACTAGCTGTTCCCAGGGTCATCCCCAAGACGAGTCCCCAAGCTTCTGAGAATCACATTTCATCAATAAGTGATTGTCTTCTCTCAAGAGGGCAGGAGCTCACTCACCTCAAACCACCACCCATCCAACATTCACCTTAATGGTGCTGGAGGGCGAGAGCTTCCTTGAGTGCACACAAGAGGATGAGAAGACAAGAAGCGACAAGTTCTCAGCCTGCAATGTCTCTGGCTTGTGTGCTGGGGTGAGGGTGGGGACAGGAGTTTCCAAAGCACAGAGTGTCCCCTATAGCTGTGAGTGATTCATCAGGAAGGTTGACGGAAGTGGTGGAAGCAACTTTGGAAAGTCCCTGGGAGGTCAGAGGTCTAGGTCACCAGACAACTGTGCCAAGGGAAGGCAGGTAAACTGGAAGCAGGGTACCTACCAAGTAGCAGTTATCCAAGAAAATAAGAGGACAGATTAACCCAGTGTCAGGAAAGTAACTGCAAAACTATGTGGATGGATAGACAGGTTGATGGCATGGACAGTCAGTGCAGAGGTGGGCTAGCACACTGGTGATGGATTTAAATAGCTTAGAAAATTGAGAGGGACAACTAGTTGAGTCACAATAACGGAGGTGACCACCTATGGTATCCTAGAAGGGAGTTGTGGACGCAGTCTGAGGATCAAGTCAGGTGCCGAAGCCAATAGCACAGATCTTTCCATTGTCCATCTCAGCTCTCTTGCCTCACCCTTCCCTCCATTACTGTGTCTTCCATTCTGCCTAGGTCACATTTGCTGAGGTGCACTCAGGGTGCAGGATACGTGGTTGATCACATTGTTTCGCAACTGGAGGTGCTTATTTCCCAGGTCCCAGTTGGGTCCCAATGTCATCACCCACCAAAGGAGAACTCCTGGGCTCAGACCCGGTGTCCTTTCTTTCCTTTCCCCCAGCTTAGAGGCAAGGGCTCCTCACCATTCTCTTGAGGAACAGGATGGTTATGTCAGCCACCATCTGGCATCGTGTATTTGCCAGCTCCTTCTTTACGATTTTTGCTTGCAGCTTCTGGAAGGTGATCAATATATTCTCTGCATAAACCTATAGGAGAGAGTGTACTCAGGAAGAAGGGAAGGTTAGAGGGAGAAAATAATAAAGAGAATGACAATCTCTGGCAGAGAAAGGAAGAGGAGGAGTGAGTGTGGAGAGAGGATTCCAGTTGGACCAGTGGTTGTGGGAGTGGAGTTGTTATGGGTCACACGAGGGACATGGGGATCAGACCTGGAGCTGTGAATGAACTGGACCAAGTCATGCACTGCTCACAGGAAATTTGACTGGGTAGGTGCCCAACCAGCTATGTGGATGGAGGTGTTCTACCTTGGCTGGAGCTAGAAAGATGTCTCAGATATCCTTACCTCACCAGCTCTTTGCAGACACCCTACAAAGCTGCTCTTTGGCATGTTGTGCATGTACCATTCCAAATTTCTTCTTTGAACCTCCTCTGTGTACTCCTCTACAGAGCACAAGGAACACGCAGCTGCTGGGCAGCTCATTATAGATGCTGTGGTACCCATGGTGTTTCTGTAAGGATGTTTCTGTAAGGAATAAAGAGGGGGGTGTTTCTCTTCTGTTGGATGTGGTGATTTTCTTCCGGGTATTTCATCATGGATGGTGAAAACATGCAAAGAGTAATGCTTAAGAATCAGAAGATGGAAGCTTGCCTCTAGACAAGACATTGTACCTCCCCACCAACATTTCCTTAGGCAATTTGCTTAACTTTTAGGCCCTTTTTTTCACATGTAAAGGGAAATATACGACCCTTGGGGGCACTGGAAATGTTCTAGTGGACATGTGGACACATGTATCAAAACTCCTTGAAGTAGGCCAGGCGTGGTGGCTCAAGCCTGTAATCCTAGCACTCTAGGAGGCTGATGCAAGCAGATTGCTTGAGGTCAGGAGTTCAAAACCAGCTTGAGCAAGAGCGAGTTCCTGTCTCTACTATAAATAGGAAGAAATTAATTGGCCAACTAATATATATAGAAAAAATTAGCCAGGCATGGTGGTCCATGCCAGTATTCCCAGCTACTTGCGAGGCTGAGGCAGCAGGATTGCTTGAGCCCAGGAGTTTGAGGTTGCTGTGAGGTAGGCTGATGCCACGTCACTCACTCTAGCCTAGACAACAAAGCGAGACTCTGTCTCAAAAAAAAAAAAAAAAAAAAAAAAAACTCCTTGAAGTGTACACCTCAAATTGGTGAATTTTAAACACATATAAGTTATATCTCAGAGATTAATCAAGATGGCAGAGGAGAAACACCAGCAGACAGAATATCTCTGTAGAAAAGACAGATTCTAGGAGAAATCAGAAGAAAGAAGCAAAGAGACGAGCATACATCAGTGGAGGGTCAGAAGGAGGGGTACCTGACCCAACGGGATACCTCATGGGAGGAGGTTGCAGAAGAGAACTGGAAGCAGAGACTTCCCAAGTAGTGTGGAGATCAGTGGCAAGGGTAGATGAGCAGTTAACTTTCCCCTCCCTTGCATCTCGAGCTGCTGGTAGGCTCCCCAGCAGTTAGAGAGATCTGCGGACACCAGCCCAGAGACGGCCACCACCAGCGAGCGGTAGGCCTGTATTGGACGAGGCACTTCCCTGTGCACAGACCTGAGCCGCAAGGCAGGCGCCATATTACCTCATTCTCCCCTCCCCCGACCCTATCCGGCTGCTGAGAGAGACAATATAGCCACCAGCCGGAGGCATCTCCAGGGAAAGGGACCTTCCTTTTTGGGACCCTACAGCTGACTAAGGGGAACTCAGACTGTGAGCTCCCTACCCACCAGCCCTCCCAGGTGCTGCTGGCACAGTGATCCCAGGAGAATAGGGCAGACCGTGAGGCTGAGAGACATAGACCCAGCTTGGGCTCCCTGTGGGTGAATTGGGACAGACACTCCTCTCCCTGGTGGGCATATAGTTTGAACTCTGGGGCCCAGAAGTCAGACCTGCAGACCAGATTCCGAGCACTCAGGTCTCACATTTCCCGGGGCACAGAAGGGATATACCCAAATAGCCTACTGAAGTGTGTGTGCAGTCAGGGGCAGATCGGCGTCCTTGAGGGCAACCCTCCTCTCACAGGGGGGCCGTGCACCCAGCTCAGGCGGCGTTCCTGCGGCAGGGAACCTCCCCGCTGGCATCACAGCCAGGGGAGGCCCGGTGGCATGAGGTCTGGCCTGCTGGCAGATGCCCAGGAGTAGCCGCGGAGTTGGGGAGGTTGGAAAGAAGCGAGGCCCGCTCCAGACTGAAGGTCTCAGACAGCCCCACCCTACACATAGACTTTCTGACTGAGTGGGGCCATTCCAGCCCCTCCCTGACAGCTTTTCCTGGAAGCAGAGAACAGAACTTTGACCCCTGCTAACGACATTGGTGGTGCCTGAGGGCAGGCTTACCCAACCCAGCTCCGCCCAGACTCACTCCCAGATCAGCCCTCACTGAGGGGGAGAAAAGAACACACCTGGAAGTTCCAGGGCCCCACCGACCACCAGAGGCACTAGAGAACCTCTCCAGAGGAACAAAAAGTGGACACAAGACCCAAAAGCAACAGTGTAGCCTGTTCCTCTAAGCAAGCACCACCTACGGACAGGGAGGACATTCTGCACACCCTTTTCACGGCACCTACTGACTCATCACACAGGGAGTGGTTGAATCTCACCCACAGACATCACCTACTGGCTCAGAGACTAAACAAGGCGTGTGAATACCCAAACGAAAACCTAAAGGAAAGAAGCAACAACTGATCGACATGAGAAGAAATCAGCGAAGGAACTCCGGAAATATGAAGAACCAAATGGAAACCACACCCCCAAAGAGGAGCACCAGCCCCTTAGAAATGGACACCAATCAAAATCAGGCAACCAAAATGACAGAAGAGGAATTTCAAATGTGGATCATAAGAAAATTCAATGACCTCCAAGAACAACTCAATAACCAACACAAAGAAACCACAAAAAGCCTCCAGGACCTGGAACAAAAATTCACTAAAGAAATCAATACAATGAAGAAAAGTTTAACCCAACTCCTGGAAATGAAGAATCAATTCAGGGGATACAAAATACAGTGGAAAACCTCATGAACAGGGTAGATCAACAGAAGAAAGAATCTCAGAGATTAAAAATAACACCTTCCAATTAAATAAATCAGTCACAGAGATAGAGCAGAGAAACAAGAGAAAAGAGCAAAGCCTACAAGAGATGTGGGATTATGTGAAGAAACCTAATGTGAGGGTCATAGGGTTGCCAGAAGGGGAAGAAGAAAATACTCAAGGGTTGGACAAGCTATTTGAAGACATAATAGAGGAAAATTTCCCAGGCCTTGCTAAAAATCTCGATATATAAGTTCAGGAAGCTCAGAGGACCCCTGGGAGATTCAATGCACACAGGAAAATGTCATGACATGCAGTAATTAGACTGATCAAAATATCAAATACAGAGGCCCTTCTAAGAGTTGTAAGACAAAAGAAGCAAGTAACATACAAGGGAAAGCCAATTTGAATAACTCCAGACTTCTCTAATGAGACTTTACAAGCAAGGAGAGACTGGGGCCCCATTCTCACTCTTCTGAAACAAAACAATGCCCAGCCTAGAATCTTATTCCCTGCAAAACTAAGTTTTGTATATGAAGGATAAACCAAGACATTCTCAGATAAGCAAAGACTGAGGGAATTCACCAAGACAAGACCAGCCCTTCAAGAAGTACTCAAAACAGTGTTACCCATGGATCAGCACAATAAATACTCACGAATGTTAATTTACTCAAAGCTAAAGATCAAAGCCAAGATACCACAATGGTTAAAGACAGAAAACAAAGCAACAAAGTTCAACCCAACATAATGAACAGAAATCTGCCCCACCTATCAGTTATCTCAATAAATGTGAATGGCTTGAACTCCCTACTCAAGAGACATAGACTAGCCAAATGGATACAAAAACACAAGCCAAGTATCTGCTGCCTTCAGGAAACACATCTAACCTGCAAGGATGCAGTTAGACCAAAAGTAAAGGGGTGGAGAACAATATTTCAAGCAAACAGAAGCCAAAAGAAAGCTGGTGTGGTAGTGCTGATTACAGATAACTTAGTTATTAAATCAACAAAAGTAATAGAAGACAGAAAGGTCACTATATAATGGTGAGGGGTACAGTTCAACAAGAAGACATAACAATTCTAAATATATACACACCCAACCTTGGTGCACCAAGATTCATAAATCAAACTCTACTTGATCTAAGCAAATGAATAAACAACAACACCATAAGAGTCGGAGACTTTAACACCCCACTGACAGCACAGGACAGATCCTCCAAACAGAAAATCAACAAAGAAATAATGGACTTAAACAGAACTCTACAAAAAATGGGCCTGACTGACATTTACAGGACATTCTACCCCCAAACCATTGAATATACATTCTTCTCATCATCTCGTGGGTCATTCTCTAAGATTGACCATATCCTAGGACACAAAGCATGTCTCAAACAATTTTAAAAAATAGAAATTATACCATGTATCTTTTCAGACCACAATGGAATAAATGTAGAAATCAATCCTAACAGGAGTTCTCATTTCTACACAAAGTCATGGAAACTAAACAACCTTCTGCTGAATGATCACTTCATAAATGAGGAAATAAGATGGAAATCAAAAGATTCTTTGAACTAAATGACAAAGGTGACACAAGTTAGCAAAACCTGCGGGACACAGCTAAAGCAGTCCTGAGAGGAAAGTTTATTTCCATAAATGCCTATATCCAAAAGTCGAAAAGATCACAAATAGACAACTTAATGAATCGTCTCAAAGAGCAGGAAAAAGAAGAACAGACCAACCCCAAACTCAGCAGAAGAAGTGAAATCATTAAAATCAAAATTAGAACTAAATGAAATTGACAACAGGGAAACTATACAGAAGATTAATAAAACAAAAAGTTGGTTCTTTGAAAAAATAAACAAAATGATACACCACTGGCTAGACTAATGAAAAGCGGAAAAGAAAAATCTCTAATAAGCTCCATCAGGGACAATAAAGGAGAAATCACAACTAATGCCACGGAGATACAAGATATAATTTATGAATACTACAAAAACCTCTATGCACACAAACTGGAAAATGTGAAGGAAATGGACGATTTCTTAGAAACACACAACCTCCCTAGGCTCAACCAGGAAGAAATAGAATTCCTGAACAGACCAATATCAAGTACTGAAATTGAAACAGCAATAAAAAACCTTCATAAAAAGAAAAGTCCTGGACCAGATGGTTTCACACCCAAATTTTACCACACCTACAAAGAAGAACTGGTGCTTAGCTTTCAGAAATTATTCCGCAACATTGAGAAGGATGGAATTCTCCCCGACACATTTTATGAAACGAACATAATCCTGATAACAAAACCAGGAAAGGACGCAACAAAAGAAAACTACAGACCAATATCCCTTATGAATATAGATGCAAAAATTCTCAACAAAATCCTGGCCAATCGAATCCAGGTGCTTGTCAAAAAAATAATTCATCACAACCAAGGGGGCTTCATCCCAGGGATGCAGGGATGGTTCAACATACACAAATCTATAAATGTAATTCACCATATAAACAGAAGCAAAAACAAAGACCATATGATCCTCTCATAGCAAAAACGTATAGCAAAATCAATCCTAGGCGATAAAAACAAAATAGGAGGTATCAATTTACCAGACTTCAAACTATACTATAAGGCTATAGTCATTAAAACAGCTTTTTACTGGCACAAGAACAGGGACATTGACCAGTGGAACAGAACAGAGAACCCACATATAAAACCATCCTCATATAGCCAACTAATCTTCAAAAAAGCAGACAAAATCATTCACTGGGGAAAAGAATCCTTATTCAATAAATGGTGCTGGAAAAACTGGATAGCCACATGTAAAAGACTGAAACAAGACCCACACCTTTCACCTCTCACAAAAATCAGCTCATGCTGGGTAACAGACTTGAACCTTAGGTGTGAAATTATTAGAATTCTAGAGGAAAATGTTGGAAATACTCTTCTAGACATTGGCCTAGGCAAAGAATTTATGAAGAAGACCCCAAAGGCAATCACAACAGCAACAAAAATAAACAAATGGGACCTGACCAAATTAAAAAGCTTCTGCACAGCCAAAGAAACAGTCAAGAGAGCAAACAGACAACCCACAGAATGGGAGAAAATTTTTGCAAGCTACACATCCGATAAAGGGCTGATAACTAGAATCTATTTAGAACTCAGGAAAATTAGCAAGAAAAAATAAAACAACCCTATCAAAAAATGAGTAAAGGATATGAACAGAAACTTCTCAAAAGAAGATAGATCAATGGCCAACAAACATATGAAAAAATGTTCCACATCTCTAATCATCAGGGAAATGCAAATCAAAACCACAATGAGATATCACTTAACTCCAGTGGGAATGGCCTTTACCAAAAAGTCTCCAAACAATAAATGCTGGCGTGGATGTGGAGAGAGAGGAACACTCCTACACTGCTGGTAGAACTGCAAACTAGTTCAACCTCTGTGGAAAACAGCATGGAGATACCTCAAAGCGATACAAGTAGATCTACCATTTGATCCAGCAATTCCGCTACTGGGCATCTACCCAAAAGATCAAAAGTCACTGTATGAAAAAGACACCTGCACTCGAATGTTTATAGCAGCACAATTCACAATTGCAAAGTTGTGGAAACAACCCAAGTGCCCATCAATTCATGAGTGGATTAATAAAATGTGGTATATGTATACCATGGAGTACTACTCAGCTTTAAAAAACAATGGTGATATAGCACCACTTGTATATTCTGAGATAGAGCTGGAACCCATTCTACTAAGTGGAAAAACAAGCACCACATGTACTCACCAGCAAGTTGGTATTAAACGGATCAACACCTAAGTGGACATATAGGAGTAACATTCATCAGGTGTTGGGAGAGTGGGAGGGAGGAGGAGCGGATGGGTATATACAACCACAATGAGTAAGAGGTTCAACATTTGGGGGATGGACACACTTGAAGCTCTTACTCGAAGGGGGGGCATGGGCAATATATGGAACCTTAACACTTGTACTCCCATAATACGCTAAAATAAAAAAAGAGAGAGAGAAAAAATAAACATATATAAGTTATATCTACATACAGTTGATATGAAAAATCCATGGTGGTTGTACAACAGTGTGAACGTACTAAATGTCACTGAAATATATACCTAAAAATGGTTAAAATGGTAAATGTTCTGTTAGGTATATTTTATTACAATTAAATAAACTGCCACCCAAAATCAATTGCATTCCATATACTGACAATAAACAATCAGAAAATAAACTTTTGAAAAGAGCCTTCAAATTAGTACCCAAACCAAAAATACCAAGGAATATATCTAGTAAGGGCTGTGCAAGATCTCTACACTGGAAATCATACAACATTCCTGGGAAAAAAAGTGTGAACTAAAATGCTCACCCCCCCCACCAGCTGACTGAAAGGACCCCCTCGTGGCCAAAGGAATATTCTAGGGCAAAGTTGCCTGCAAGGAGGAGGGAGGTCAGACATGCCTTATCATGTCCCTCTCCCCAAAGGAGACTTCCTTTGTAACCCATTAACAGGCCTAAGGGCATGCAAGACAAACCTGCAGGCCCTCAATTGGCAACAAATGGTGGCTTACCTCTGGTAAACAGTTTATGTTAAAACATTCCAAGTCTTTAGACAAAGCTTCATGTCTATTTAGCCAATTACAATCTAAAGAATCTTTAAACCCACCTATAACCTGTAAGCCACCCCCACCCCCCTCTCCTGGCTTTGAGATAGCCCTCCTTTTTGGGCCAAACCAATGTATGCCTCCCACACATTGATTGATGGCTTTACCCTTAACCCTTGTCTCTAAAATGTATAAAAACCAAACTGTAACCCAGCCACAGCGAGTCCACTTGCCCAAGGCCTCTTGGCAGTGGCTCCAGGTCATGGTCCTCAAATTTCGCTCAGAATAAATCTCTTTAAAATTATTTTGCAGACTTTGGCTTTTTTCCGTTGACAAAAGTAAAGAATACCTAAATAATTACAGGACTATATCATGGTCATGGATTGATACACAATATTTTAAGGTGTCAAGTCTCCCTGATTTCATAAATTTTATGTATTTTTCTTGATTAACTTTTTAAAATTGCTTTAAACAGAAAAAAGGAAGACATGTTCAACAATATTAAATGTAGCAAACAGTGAAGTAAGGACTTGAAATATCCAAGTCCCTTAGCCAGGTAGTCAGTATTGACCCTAAAAACAATGTTTCACTGGGTTGCTATGGGAAGAAGGCACCTGGCTTTGGGTTTAGATGGAAGGTAAGAATGCTAACAGCATACTGCCTAAGAAAACCATGCACACCACATACAGGGAGCTCTCTTTGTTAACTGGAGGGCCTCACTCTCTCCCACTCACTGCATGTGAAAGAACAAAATGGAAAAAGAGATATCCAACTGGGCACTTTTCCTGTCCCTGCAGATCCCTGTGTCATCTCCAGAAAGAGTGACAGGCTCCCATCAGTGAGAAAAAGAATGAGTCACATTCTCTCATTCCTTCACTCAGCACACACACATCAAGAGCCTCCTATGGGCCAAATTAGCCAATCCCCCTAGAGGACAGGGACACAGTGAGGTGGCTCACAGGTCATTCTCCTCTAGGAGATCCCCGCACAGAAACATACTCATTTCACCAGCACACAGTACTTGCTATAAAAGGTAATGAACAGAGAGAGATGCTGGGGGCCATTGCCACAGCCCTCCCCCTCTCCTCCATGGCCAACCTCGAATAAATGCCTCCCTCACTCCCAGCCAGGGAGTAAAGACTCAGGGGCCCTTGATCAGATTCCTCCAGTGCTCTGTCAACTACTTCCTGGAGACTAAGACGGAATGTTGAATCTGTGAAGAAGCCAGTTATTTCTGTGTTTCTCAACATCAAAGCACTTGTGTGCCCAGAGAAATCTGGAGGGATTTGGGGCTGTGGGGCATGGCTTCAACAGCCATTCACATCCTCATTTGCCTTGAGCCTAACTGACCTCACACCCTCCAGCTGTGTTTAACCTTTCATAGACAAAGTGACTACTACAAAGAAAGATAAACTGACAGGCTACTTTGCGTAACTTCTAACATGAAAATCTCTGCAAAGGCAACCAGTCACAGAGAGCAAGACCGCCTCTCAGTTGCTGTAATCACGCTCTCTCACTATTCACACTCATTGTGCCAAGTGGACTCTCAAATGTCTCCATTTGGCCACCTCCAAAACCTAGAATAGCAGGTTAGCCAAGAAGTCTTTCTGGATGGAATAGGGCATGAAAGGAAATGCAAAATGGATGCCATGAACATTCTGGGTTCTATCAACCAGGGCCCTGGGGAAAAAATAAATAAATACTGTAGCTCTCTCATGAGCAAGGAAGAAGGGGATTGAAATCAAGACCAATCTTCATACTTATTACTAAATTTCTCCTTGCTTGTACATTTCCTTGCACGCAAAGATCATTTCCTCTCCATCTGTTGAATGCCCATGTGAAGCAACGCCAAATAATGCAATGCATCCAGGGACATATGTGAGGGCTGCATATGCATAGCAGGATGCAGCCTAGGAGAGCCTCCAAACCAAACCTCCACTACCATTCTACCACTGCTTGGATACCACTCTAATGTGTCTATGAAAGGCTTGCAGATGTCCTCTTGAAGATGTCCGCCTCTGGGGTCAAGGAGGGTATCTGTGACGACCTTTGCAGCATTCTGCTCCCGTGTCTCTACAAGGCAGCATTTGCATGCCACAGCTGCTCCACTTTACCCTGCTGTGGACACGTGGAAATCATGGCACTCAGGCAGAGAAGTATGAGTACAGCTTATAGGAGTGAGCAAACACAGGGGAGCATACACACCCATACCTTACAGATACCTTTAGTGTGCTTCTTAGTTTGCCCTGGCCTCAATTTCCAGAACAGATGAGAGCCCCTCCCATAGTGTTCTGTCCTGAAAAAATAACAGGTTTCTCTTTGGCTCCAGACTACAGAGTTCTCTTCAAAGACACTGAGCTCTGCCTGAAACAGCTTCCCAATACCGACATTACCTTATTTTATTTCCCTGCTAGACCAAGGTCTAGAAAGAACTTCTGCTCCGTTTTTATATCATATTTTGTCTCCTCTTATGAACATATTTTGTCTGAGAGGGCTTTTACCTCCCACTTTCCTCCTTCAGTCACCATCTGGAGGACACACTCTACCATCCTGGTCCCCAATCCTCTCTCACTGCAAGCTATTTCCAGGTCCACCTAAGTACAAATGTTCACACCTTTAAAACCAATTGTGTTAATATTAATAGATCCATCACTCATCCTTATTAATCTGGCCTCACAAAGACAAGTGACAGTGTCAATCCATTTAGAAGGGGGAAAGTAGTTGCCATTATGTTCTTCCAATCATAGTTTAGGGAACATTGAAATGACCAGAGACACACACAGGTGGAGGGATTACCATAAGAAGGATGACTCAAAAACACTAGGAGAATTCAATCCTGAGAGGGGAATATGCCATTGAAAAGCAGTTTAAGCATGACAGAAAGGGGAAGAATAAAGGGACGTCACATATTCTGAGCACCTGCTAGGTGCTAAACCCTCTGCAGGCCCTTTTCCTTTTAGGCTCTCCTTGAATCTCCACAACACCACAAGGAAACAGCTATGTACTGATGCTTAAGCTGTGCTCAAAGTCACAGCTAGTAAGAGAAGAACCAGGGGTTCAAACCCAGGTCCACATGGCTCTGTTCCAGTCAAGTTCTCTGTTTGCAGGGGAGAACTAGCAAAAGTAAAAGGGAAGTATGCCGAAAGTTTACGTGGTAAGAAATGAAGAACT
The DNA here is from genome assembly GCA_008750895.1 of Mirza zaza. Lineage (NCBI taxonomy): Eukaryota > Metazoa > Chordata > Mammalia > Primates > Cheirogaleidae > Mirza > Mirza zaza. The sequence continues at coordinate 14,589 of VSMD01022681.1, forward strand.
GAGACTGTCTGGGAACACCAAAAACAGAAGCTGATGAGAAGGTGGGACTTCTTGCAGACTAGAACTTCAAGGTGGCTTGGATTTCAAGACAGATCCAGGAACCTCACTGGCAAGTAAATGCCCTGTCTTTTCATTCTCCTGCTCAGGCAGGTGCCAGATGGAGCCACAATCCGACTTCTTCAGCTGGCTCAGAGTTTCTGATTACCCCAAACTTTCATCCCTCTACCTTGTATCTTCAGCTAGAAGGACAACATTAACCAATACAAAATGAAAGTCATTAGTATTTTGCTTCCCTGGGGGTGGTCATTAGGGATCTCATTATTCCAGAAGCTGCACCAGCTACATTATAGTCAGGAAATGTTTAGGTCAATCTGAGAATAATGGATTCACTAAGGCCCATCAAGGACACGTGGTATAACTTTCTCAGACCTCCTCGTGGTGGCTATTGGAGGACAACCATGAGGACCATGCAAGTTCTCCTCAGAATGTTCCCCCACGGCTAAGGCACACCCAGGCACAGGGAATCTCAAGCCCATCATCCCATCTAAGATTTGTGAAAAGACTTCAGATACATGTGAGTTGTCAAACTGTTCAATTTCTTCAGTGCTCGATTATCACTTGTTACATACTGAGTATGAACCCTTGTTATGGAATGAACTGTGTTTGCCCAAATTCATGTGTTGAAGGCCTAACCCCCATTGTGACCCTAGGTGGAGATAAGGCTTTTAAGGAGGCAGGTAAGATTAAATGAGGTCCTAAGTGTGCCGTCATAAGCCCACAGCATTGCTGGCTTTATAAGGAGAGAGAGAGAGACCGAAAGAGAGAGAGAGAGACAGAGAGAGAGAGAGAGAGGAAAGAGAGACGATAGGGAGTGAGAGAGAGACACACACACACACAGAGGAGAGGCCTCTTACCATGTGAGGAAACAGATGGAAGGTGACCCTCTGCAAGCTAGAAAGAGGCCTGGCCAGGAACCACACTTGCCAGCACCCTGATCTCAGACTTCTTAGCCTCTGGGGCTATGAGAAAATAAATTTGTTGTCTAAGCCACCTTCTCTGTGGTATTTTGTAGTGGCAGCCCTAGCAGGGTCTATAATACAGCTGTGCTCCTAAAATGCTGAACTTCACACCTGGGAAACACCACAGCCCCGAGAGAACAGCTTTTCTGCACCTGCTGGTAACACAAAGCCACATCAGACTGCAGTGCTGCCAGGCTCTGCCAGCTGGGGGACAGCCTGGCCCATGACACCCACATTCTCACCTTCCTCTCTCCTGTCTCCCCTCCCATCTGCATCCTCTGTGCTCCCACACTGTGTGGGACCCAACCAGCCACTTGTCACTATTTATGTCCACTCCCAGGACACTGCCGCCTCCATCTGCTCATCTGCATTCATGCCTGTCTCTTCACCGGCCCCTGCGCCGCCTTGATTCCCAGGTGTATGGACCGTAGAACTGCAGCGCGCTTGACAGGACGGGCTCTGGGGTCAGGTGCCAAGATCGGGATCCCAGCTGTGTCCTTGCTGAGGTTCCTACCTCTAAGCCTCAGCTGCCACACCTGTGAAATGGACGTGCTAATAGTGCTCACCAGCGCCTGTGGAGAAACGTACAGACGACGGAGGAGAGAGTCCACGAATAGGTTCTAAGACTGCCAGAAAAGGTCAGTTTTGAGAGCGCTCGGCCGAGCCCAGCCCAGTGAAGAACCTGACAGGCAAAAGCAGTTAGATTTCCCACGCGCCCTGACAGTTTAACTGAAGGAGGCACGTTCCTTGGTGTGGACTGCCTTCTCTCATTGGCCTCTCGACTGTCAATCAGACACTGGCTCCGCCCTGCAGTGCCTGACCGGTTTCCCTTCTGCTTCGCCCCGCCCCTTTGCCAATGTGCTCTCACGTGAGCACAGCGCCCCACTGAGCACGCGGCCATGCGCTCTGTGGCGCATGCAGGAAGCCATCCTGTCAGCCAAGCCCTGACAGAAAACCTTTGGTTCCTGTCAGACGCCTCCCTCCCAGTC